>UESW01004745.1:548052-579269 GCA_900491605.1 Calamus simplicifolius | reverse complement strand
GGGCCTATCAAGTTTGGTTTCAACATCATTAAGATATGCAGCACAAAAATTAGTACACTCTTCCATTAAATAACCCTTGGCTATTGATGCCTCTGGATGAGCTCTGTTACGCACATACCTTTTTAACGTATTCAGGTACCTCTCAATAGGATACATCCACCGAAATTGGACAGGGCCACCAAGCAATGCTTCACCTGTTAAATGTATGGTCAAGTGAACCATTACATCGAAGAATGAAGGTGGAAAGAGTTTCTCCATATGACACAGTGTTAGCGCAATCCTATCCTGGAGACTTTTCAAATCATTTGTGCGATGGACTCTTGAACACAGTTGTCTGAAGAAGTTACTCACCTCAATCAAGGGCTCAACAACATTCTTAGGTAAACAATTTCGGATTGCAATAGGAATTAATTGTTGAATGAGAATGTGATTGTCATGACTCTTCAAACCTTGTAAAGTCCTTTCTTTCATATTCACACGCTTAGAAATATTAGAACAATAGCCGTCAGGCACCTTAACCCCTTTCAAAATGGAAAGAAATGCCTCCTTCTCATCTTTACTCATCGTGTACTGTGCAGGAGGCATGTATGCCTTGTTAGACTCTGTCATCTGTAAGTGTAGTGGTTTCCGCAAGCCCATTTCCTGCAAATCACGACGTGTATTGGCACTATCTTTGGACTTTCCCTTAACACCGAGAAGGGTCCATAATATATTATCACACACATTTTTCTCAATGTGCATAACATCCAAGTTGTGCCTCAGTAAATTGTCTTTCCAATACGGTAACTCGTAAAAAATACTTTTCTTCTTCCAGTTATGACTTCGCCTTCTGTTCGCACCAGGAATAGCAGGCAATGGAGGGGCTAATAGATCTTGGAAATCATATACTGTGCGTATTTGCTCTTGTTCAAGTTGTGATAACAAATCAACCCCAGTCATTATTTGTGGTGTTGGACCATATTCTCGAGTGCCATCGAATGACACTTTATCCTTTCTGAACCTATGCAATGGAGGTAAAAAACGTCTGTGACCTGTGTAAGCCCACTTTTTGCCATGTTTTAGCCAGGTTGACTTTTTACTCTGATTGCAACAAGGACAAGCAAATTCTCCTTTCGTGCTCCAACCTGACAAATTCGCATATGCCGGGAAGTCATTGATTGTCCATAATAATGCAGCGCGAAGTTTGAACATTTCATTTCCTTCAGAATCAAAAGTCATCACACCTTCGGCCCATAATTCATTCAACTCGTCAATTAAAGGCTGCATATACACGTCAATTTTATCCCCAGGGCCCCTTGGTCCGTCAATAAGAGTGGATAGGATCAGAAAAGGTTGCTTCATACATAACCAAGGAGGAAGATTGTACGGAACCAACAACACTGGCCATGTACTATGAGTTGCCCCGGTCATGGACCTGAAGGGGCTAAAACCATCTGCAGCCAACCCAAGCCGCACATTACGACTATCCAAGGCAAAGTCCGGGTGTTTCTTGTCGAAATCCTTCCATGCCGGGGAGTCCACTGGGTGGGTTAACTTTTCATCCTCCCTACCATGCTCTGCATGCCATCGCATCAATTTAGAAATTTTAGATGACATAAAAAGCCTCTTTAGCCTTTGCTTGAGTGGAAAATATCGCACTTGCTTTACAGCGACAAGCTTCCCACGATTCGAAACACTTCGCGAATTACTCTGACGATTCTGACCAACCCCATCGTCCTTCCACCTTGAAGTTTTACACACAATACACGTATCGAGGTCGGCATTCTCATTTCTAAACAACATACAATTGTTTGGACATGCATCGAAAGTGTCATATGTGAAGCCTAAGTTTTCAGTTAACTTGCGAGCATGGTAGTAGGACTCAACTAGCTTTGCACCGAATGGAAGCACTTTGTGCAATAGCTGGAGCAGCATGTCGAAGGACGTGTCCGTCCACTGATTCAAAGCCTTCAAGTGTAACAACTCGACAATAAAAGATAATTTACTGAAATTCGTACATCCAGGATACAATTCGGTCTGCGCATCATCCAAAATTTCAAAATACCTTAATGCTTCTTCATCTGCACCCGAGCGAGGATTACTCCCACCCACCCTATCAGTCTCACAGCAACTGTCTTCGGGTGCTAACCCGCATGCAATATCATTTAGCATCACGATCATCGGATCAACTGTCGTAACATCGACCTCCATCTCAACTCTTTCCTCTCTGCAATAAGGAACATAATCTTCCCCATGTCTAGTCCAATTCTTGTAATTCTTCAAAAACCCATTTAGAATCAAATGCTCTCGTACAATATCTCGTGTGTAGTAATAACGGTTCGCACATTTTCTACAGGGACAACTGATGTGCTCACTATCAAATCCATTGGTGAAGGCAATGAACTGCTTAATCCCCTCTATATATTCCATAGACGTCCTATTTGGCAAATCAATCCAACTCTTATCCATGTCGCTAAGTATTTCTGTGAAAGTATGAATAACTTGCTAGGCAATGCACGGACAAATAACTTGCTAGGCAATGCACGGACAAATAAATTAAAAAAAATGAAGATTAGTTTAAAAGAAAAAAGAGCAAAAACTTTCACCGGTTAAAGTCTGCCTCACTAGCTTCACTTGACCTCCTGTGTTCTGAAAAAAGAGGGATTAAATTCAAAATTAAAATCAACAAAGAAAAGAGGGATTAATTCATTTGTGAATTGATCATGCTTTGTAATATTATAGTGCACAACCTCTGAACAAGGTGAGAGGGAGGATATTAGCAGATGAGAGGGAGGATATTAGCAGGGTGGATTCGGACAAGTTCAAGTCCATCATCACTGAAGTGGAGAACCTGCATCATCTAGGCACGTATCTTTATATTTGTATTCAGATTTGTATCTACTTGCAGGATTTTGAAATAATATTTAAATTGTACATCTCTGTACTATTGTTTCTTTTTGGTGAATCTGATGAGCTTAGTTTGGCTAAACCAGTTCAGCTTCTATGGACTAGTTGTGCCGTATTTTTATTAATTTTAGGAAGTAGACAGATCATAACTTCAATTAAAATAACTTGTTGTAAAAGGTTCAGTATGGTAGCTGGCATGGCTCTATAAGTGACATAGGTGATTGCCTTTTGATGATTTGGTTAGTACACTCAGCTAGGAAGTTTTTGAATGCTTGGATCATGACAAGGGGAATCCATAATACAAATATGGCCATATAAATTTTTACTCAGTTGTCTCTATCTTTGTATGTATCTTGGTCACTATCTGGTGTGATCTATTTGGCTACTTGTTATAACATCGAATGGATTGATTATTAATACATGGATATCCCTCTCACTCCTATCAGTTGCATAAAAACATTGGATATGGCTATTTGCACGATGCTAACATTTGTACATTTATTTCTTCTGAAAAACAGTGATTCGAACTGGATATTAGTCGTTTGTGTATTTGTGCAAAAAAAGGGAGTAAATTTAGTTACAAATCTTATATTACTAATATCTGAATATGTAGATCCCTTGCATTTCCTTCCATTCTCCACATGCACCTCTTGGCTGGAAGAAAAGAAATACCGGAGTCTTTGCATTGTTGGGCTCTAGTTAACAAATAGTTGCATAAAGAACCACAAGAAGCTGCCTATGTTAGCTTGATCAAGTGATCTTTTGGCAATCCCCTGATTTGTACCTGATGTTTCCTTTGTGTAAGCTACAAGAGTTACCAACTTCATGAAAGCATTTCATCTTGCATGAACTTGAATATACAATCTAAATAAATGGGCTAAATAGAGCACCAAAAATGGTAATCCCAGCTATATTGTTGTCACACTTTTGAAATTGAAGAGAACCGTGGAAAACTGTGGAGAGCATTCTCAAGCACTTAATCAGGTCACATACCATATAATCTGCTTGATAATCACAATTATTTACTACTGCATTAAATTTCTAACTCTATAATTCATCAGTTGGCAAATAATCTTCAACAACTAGATGATTGTAATTCACCCTCCACTACCATCAATTTATCTTTCCCAGCATCATTATCAGATGTCATTCAAGCAGCAGTTAATGCTCAATCTGCATCCTAAGAATACTAATATGATCAAAATAAAACTTACCTAGAGAATATACCCTCCATTAACAAATTACAGAGGAACAACCAATATTTTATTTCATGTAAAATTAACTTGACTGCAAAATTAGTAACTAAACTAATGATACTCCCTTAGTTATCTATCATGTTAAGTATAATAGAATAAACAATGAACGGAAAGGGTAATCAGATACAGAGAAAACAGAATCCATAGCTCTGCAGATCATCAGGATAAATTTCAGAACCGAGAGATTGCGCTAATAGCATTAAAAAAGTAAAAAAACACTAGTGAGCAAGGATAAATAAAGTAGGTTATCATCAAGTAAAGTGAATGAACACTCTTCCAGACCTAAAAAGAGCGAGGCTAGTTCTAACCTTCAAGTTCATGGCAGCAAGAGAAAAGAAGCAAAACTTTAAAAAAAAAAAAAACACAATCCGTCAACGGGAATTAATCTGATCCGATAGAAGCTTCTCTAATCAGACAGTCAGATAATCACAATAAATAGCATACAACCATCTTGCAAAATGCTGAAACGGATTTTCTGTGCCAAAATAATAAATAAATAGATAGATAACTACTATCAACGGATCGAAGGGCATATGAGAAGGGGAAAAAATAAAATAAAATCGGCACAGTTTAAGATCTATGCAAAAACAAGAGAATCCAGTGCCGAATCGGCAAATCAAGCCCGAAATTAAAGGCCTTCAAAGTTTTTTTTTTTTTCAAAAAAGCAGAAAGATGCCCTAACCTCGAAGGCGAGCAGCGGCTAAAACCCTTGCCGCGGGGAGTTTTAAAGGTGGCGGGGGAGGGTTCCGGCGTCCGGGGTTGACGGTGGAGAGGAGCTCGCGGGCGTCGACGGAGTCTCAGATTTGCAGCGGAGAGAAGCTCGCGGGGAAGGGTTTCAATTAGGGCATCGCTCTCAAGCGTTAATAAAAACCAGCCGAAGAGTTAATAAAAATCAGCCTTTAGCGACCGCTCTCAAGCGGTCGCTAAAGGTGCCTTCCGCGACCGCCCTCAAGCGGTCGCCCAAATTTTCCCTATTATTTTCTGGATTTTTTCCTATTTTCCGCGACCGCCTTTAGCGACCGCCCTCAAGCGGTCGCTAAAGGTGCCTTCCGCGACCGCCCCCAAGCGATCGCTCGATTTTTCCCTATTATTTTTCTGATTTTTCACTATTTTCCGCGACCGCCTTTAGCGACTGCCCTCAAGCGGTCGCTAAAGGTGCCTTCCGCGACCGCCCTCAAGCGGTCACCCGATTTTTTCCTATTTTTCGTGACCGCCTTTAGCGACCGCCCTCAAGCGGTCGCTAAAGGTTGCTTCCGCGACCGTCTCAGGCGGTCGCTCGATTTTTTTTTGCGCCAAAAGTCCGGCCTGTAGTAGTGAACGCATGCTAACTATTATGAAAGGACAACATGATAATCCATTGTGCCAAAGTTGCATAATATGATGTGTTTGCAGTCTGAGGAGGATCATTAAGATTCTATAACTCAACTATAATATAACAAGTATACAAAATAAGAAATGTTTAGATTCAAATTTTTACCTGCACAACTCGTAGAATCTCAGCTTTATAAGTCGGAAGCATATCATTCCATTTTGCGTAACTCAGTGGACACAGTTGATGCCTCCATACAACTGTCCCTAAAAAGGAACTCAATAAACTAGCGGCTTTTTTAATTGGCTGCCCTAGCTGATTGCACTCAATCACTATCTTCTCACATTCGTGCATCTGTCATACATCTCGTACTGCCATGGGCCCGCATCTACATGTAACCCTTCCAGATTTGTCTGCATAAAAATAGATATAAGTATACTATAGTAAAAAGTGTAAAGAAATTTTATCAAACTAAATAAAAAATAAATTGCCCTGAATGTGTAGCTCATCATCTCCTATACCGACAGTAGGATCGTGATGCCCCGAGGATGATGGACCTGCAATAGACTGTTGTGCCGAAGAACTGGATGCAATGTTCGGTACCGAAGAAGGACCAGCATGAACCTCCTGTGCTGAAGCAGAGCGCGGTATAATATCACCTATCATTTATATCAAAGTAAGAGTTAATGAAATAAATATTAATTTAACTGAATAATTACTACAAAATCCAATACATTGCAAAATTTAATACCGATAACAATCAAGCATTATCATTTCCTTCAAATTCTATCCTAACCAAGGATACCGTGGCATGTACGCTATCAATCGGTACAAAACTGAATGGCATGGAATGCGTATAAGTATCATCATCTTTCAGCTACTTTCCTATATCATATAAGTCCCTAGGTTTTATTTTAATAACAGTAGCCCAATCACTACAAGAAAAAAAAATATTGCGACGCCCAAATGCATCGCTAATGCGTCGCTAAACATGCTATTGCAACGCATTAGCGACGCAATGACTGCGTCGCTGAGAATATTGTCGCAACCATAATTTGTCGCAATTGCGTCGTAAAACAGCGACTCTCTGCGATGCAGAGATGCGTCGCAATATTGCGACGCACCAAAATGCATCGCTAAATTTAAAACTAAATTTTAATATTTTAAATATTAATATTAAATATTATGATGCATTCAATTACATCGCAATATTGCGATGCATTTAGCTGCATCGTAATATTTAATAATAATATTTTAAATATAATAGCGACACAATATTAGTCGCTAATGCGTCGCTAATAAAATTTTTTTAAAATATTACGACGCCAGGTCACTGCGTCGCAATATTTATTAATAATATTTTAGATATATTAGCGATGCAATTTTAATCGCTAATGCATCGCTAATTAATTTTTTTTAAAAAATATTGTGAAGCCAGATCGTTGCGTCGCAATATTTAATAGTAATATTATGAAAATATTAGCGATGCAATTTGAGTCGCTAATGCATCGCTAATTAATTTTTTTTAAAATATTGCAACGCCAGCTCATTGCATCACAATATTTAATAATATTTTGAAAATATTAGCGATGCAATTGCAGTCGCTAATGCGTCGCTAAATAAATATTTTTTTAAAAAAATAAAATTTAAAAATTAAAATGGTTAATACAATTTCGTTACATTTAAATATTGATCAAAATATTCTTCACTCATATTGATCCAAATAATAATCATTCAATTTATAAATAAATATATATTAAAATTTTAAAGTTTTCATGTACAACATATAAAAAAAAAAAAATATATCAAGAATCTGAGCGATCACGTGGAGGCTGTGGAGGCTGGAGACTCTGCGACAAGCGGCTAACCATATCCCGCAAATGATGCATCTCATCTTGCATGTCTGTAATCTCCTGATCCCGGCCTCGCATACGATCCTCGAAATCCTGCTCGACCTCCTGCCGAACCTCCTCTGCAATAGATCTCCGAAGGTCATCTAAACGCTTGGGAGGAATATCACCAGAAACTCGCGAGCTGGAGGCCTGATGGAGAAAATATGTAGAAGCTCTAGTGCCCAGACCATAGACCCTGCGGTCTCGCGGCTGGGCACCAATAGCCTCTAAAAACATACGCCGACTCTCCTCTACTGAGAGTTCGACGGGCGTCTCCCCATCAGTAGAGTCGACCTACGATGCCTGGGAGCGAAGCTCCTCGACTCGTGTCTTTAAATTATGAAATTAACAATAAATGAGTTAATAAATTTCTTAAAATAAATTTTAGAAATTAAACAGATACTACATAAATCTAATTTCTTACAGCAACCTCCCGTGATCGCGTGTCGACCCAGGAACCGTCCCTCCTGGTGTGTGTCGCCCTGAATAGACGAAACTCACCGGATCTCCGCCCTCCTGCTAAGACTATAATAATAAAAAAATTGATATTAATACAAATTTTTGTAAATAACTAAAATAGTAATTAAAATATTTATTTTCTTACCATACGCCGTCTGTGCTTCTGAATCGAAATGGAGCCCAAAGTATGGCGGGAGAGACCCGTGCCAGGACCGCCCTTCTCAGATCGGCGGTTCGTGCTGGCTGATGCAGACTCCTGCGCCAGCCATCGGACTACCAGGCCTGCTTCCACTCGTGCCAAATACCCTCTGGCACGTGCACAGGACGCTGACCCGATGACCTCTAACGATGAAGCATATCAAAGTATCGACGTCCCGTCAGAGCCTCCCATGCTGCCCTAATGGCATCATGGCTGGCAGGATCCCATGTAAACTTTTTTGCATTAAAATAAACAGTTAGTTTCTGAATTTATTAAGATTAAGAAATTTTATATCAGTGATAAATTGTATTTAATAAGTTTACCTAAAACTCAGAAAATAAAACTTCCTCGTGGATGGAGATACGTGGCGCCAATCATAGCACTGGGATCTGCACGCCTCTGAAATACGGCGCTGATGTGGCTGGATACATGATGCTGCTCAATAAATCTATTAAAAAAATGCATGTTTATAAGTAATTGACTTAAAAACATAAACATATATTTTTAATTAGTATATACTTACAGCCCCTGAGCATCAAGTCGATGTACGGTACAGCCGATGGTGGAAGAACTCTCGGAGGTATGTGCCGATCGGCTGGATGGTAATACTGCTGGAGAGATCGAAGGTTGTGCGACTGCTGGAGATCCGAACTCTCCATCTCTGACGCTCATGTGATCTGATGCAGCAGGGCTACGTCCCTGCTCACTCCGTCTGTCGTCGGTAGATCTACCTCTGCCCATCATACTAAAATACTAAAGATTCATACAATTAAATTACGATTAATGATTGACTATGTCAAAATTTAACACTTATAAAAAAAAGTTAAATTTTAAAAAACCTCTATGTTTAATCGGTGTCATTTGTTTCGTAAAATGTTGGTTCAACATCCGATGCCGTATCGGACTGCGATTCAGTTTCATTATCATCGGAAGGAAACCGAACATTTGCATCCGCAATTTCTTGGACATCACCATTTGGATCTCTAAGTGATGTTTTAGGAGCCCTTGTGTCATCCTCAATTGCATGCATTTCCATCTCAATTGCATGCATTTCCCCATATGTTCTCCTAAATGTGTGGCATATATGCCATACTAGGAGAACGTATGAGCAAATACAAACCGCAATCTCAACCAAAGATGATTAATAGCAGACTACCATATCGCAAAAAATATTCTCAAACTATCCACCAGGACAATTTGAGAATTTGCAAGACTAAATCTTATAAATTCTCAAACGGGTCTAAAGGTTATAGTGCTGTGATTAATAATATGAAAATCCGAAGACAATCGAACTTATGCTTGTTATTCATAAATTCTTGTCAATTCTACAAATAGAGGCATAGTGTTCTATATATATAGTCAATGGCTTCTTAAGATTATTATGTCGAATATAATTGTTTGTGAAGACTAAAATATAAATCATTGAAAGTACTAATGTGTTCTTGAGAATTAAATAAAACTACAACATGACATTCATTCAAGCATTACATAATTTAATGCATCATTCAATTTGAAGCAGAATGTAAATAATCAAGACATAAAAATTGTAAATAACTACAAATGCACAAAAATTATTACATAAATATTTTTTTTTTTGCCTGGTCACCGTGGCCAGGCCATGGCCATGGCCGTGGAAGATAAAAGGGGAGGGAGGGTTTTCTCCACCCCCGTAACAGACATGTTTTTTTTTTTGTCCTGACCACCGGTGCCGTGGCCGGCTTCTCCGGCCACGGCTACAACCGTGGCCGGAGAAGATAAAGGGGGGGTTTTCCCCACCCCCAGTAAAAGACTTGTTTTTATTTTTTTTTTGTGGCCTGGCCACCGTGGCTGGAGATGTTACAATTTTTTTTTTTTTTTGACTGTGGCCTGGCCACCGTGGCCAGCCGGAGAAGACAAAATGGGGGGGGGGGGTTTCCCCACCCCCTGTTAAAAAAAATATATTTTTTTGACTGTGGCCTGGCCACCGTGGCCGGAGAAGTCAAAATGGGGGGGGGGGGTTTCCCCACCCCTCCTGTTACAAATATTTGTTTTTTTTTTTTGACTGTGGCCTGGCCACCGTGGCCAGGCCACTGCCGGCCACGGCAGCGGCCGTGGCCAGAGAAGACAATATGGGGGGGTTTTCCCCACCCCCCCTGTTACAAGAAATTTTTTTTTTTGACTGTCGCCTGGCCACCGTGGCCAGGCCACTGCCGGCCACGGCAGCGGCCGTGGTCGGAGAAGACAAAATGGGGGGGGGGGGGTTTCCCCACCCCCCCCCCCCCCCCCCCCTATTACAATTTTTTTTTTTTTTGACTGTGGCCTGGCCACTGTGGCTAGGCCACTGCCGGCCACGGCAGCGGCCGTGGCCGGAGAAGACAAAATGGGGGGGGGGTTTCCCCACCCCCCTGTTAGCCAAAGACTTTTTTTTTTTGACTGTGGCCTGGCCACCGTGGCCAGGCCACTGCCGGCCACGGCAGCGGCCGTGGCCAGAGAAGACAAAATGGGGGGGGTTTTCCCCACCCCCCTGTTACAAGAAATTTTTTTTTTTTACTGTGGACTGGCCACCGTGGCCAGGCCACTGCCGGCCACGGCAGCGGCCGTGGCCAGAGAAGGTGGCCACGGTCTTGGCCGTGGCCGGAGGAAAATTTTTACAAAAAAAAAATTTGGAAGAGGGTGAGGGGACTTACCTCGGTCGAGAGGAGACGTCGGAGTTGGAGGAGACCGCCAGGGAGCCGGAGCACCGGAGGGGGGGAGCCGAAGCAGCGAACGGTGGGAGCCGGAGAGGTTTTGGGGAGGGCGGCGGCTAGGTCAAGATGGGGAAGAAGAAGAGAAGGCTGGCCGACTTTATATATGAGTGATTAGCGATGCAAATTTGCATCGCTAATCGGTCGCAATTTTTTTTTAAATTTATTATGTATTAGCGACGCAACAATACGTCGCTAATCCATCGTTAATTTGGCCTTATTATATTTTTATGAAAAAGGTAGTATTTTTATGAAAAAGGTAGCGATGCAATTAATTGCGTCGCTAATGCGTCGCTAACTTGGCACCAATGTCCGATGGGAAAATTATTTTTATTTTCTAGAAATTACGTCGCTAAGGGGTCGCAATATTTTTTTAATATTTTTAAATGATTAAAATAATAATTTATGATAATAATTGCGATGCATACAGTGCGTCGCAAAAATTTTTCTAACTATTTCATTACATATATTTATCCAAAAAACATTGCAACGCAACAAATGCGTCGCAATATTATATATGTCTTATTTATTTTTTTTAAATATTTATAAATGATAAAATTTATAATTTATGATAATAATTGCAATGCACAAATTGCGTCGCAATATTTTTTATACTTTTTCATTACATATATTATAGAAAAAACATTGCGACGCAACTAATGCGTCGCAATATTATATTTCTTTTATTATTATTGATAAAAATTATATTTACTAAAATAATTGCGACGCATACATTGCGTTGCAATATTTGTTTATTTTTTTTCGAAAATGCATCGCTACGGCATCGCAATAATTTTTTAATATTTATAAATGATATATTTATAATTTATGATAATAATTGCGATGCACAAATTGCATCGCAATATTTTTTTTTAACTTTTTATTACATATATCTATAGAAAAAATATTGCGACGCAACTAATGCGTCGCAATATTATATTTCTTTATTTATTATATTGATAAAAATTATATTTACTAAAAATAATTATGACGCATAAATTGTGTCGCAATATTTGTTTATTTTTTTCTTCAAAAATGCATCGCTACGGTGTCGCAATAATTTTTAATATTTATAAATGATAATATTTATAATTTATGATAATGATTGCGATGCACAAATTGCATCATAATAATTTTTTATACTTTTTCATTACATATATTTATAGAAAAAACATTGCGACGCAACTAATGCATCGCAATATTATATTTCTTTTATTTATTATTACTGATAAAAATTATATTTACTAAAAATAATTGCAACGCATACATTCCGTCGCAATATTTATTTATTTTTTTCTTCGAAAATGCATCGCTACGGCATCGCAATAATTTTTTAATATTTATAAATGATAATATTTATAATTTATGATAATGATTGCGATGCACAAATTGCATCGCAATAATTTTTTATACTTTTTCATTACATATTTATAGAAAAAATATTGCGACGCAACTAATGCATCGCAATATTATATTTCTTTTATTTATTACTGATAAAAATTATATTTACTAAAAATAATTGCGACGCATACATTGCGTCGCAATATTTGTTTATTTTTTTCTTCGAAAATGCATCGCTACGGCGCTGCAATAATTTTTTAATATATGATAATATTTATAATTTATGATAATTATTGCGACGCACAAATTGTATCGCAATAATTTTTTTATACTTTTTCATTACATATATTATAGAAAAAATATTGCGACACAAGTAATGCGTCGCAATATTATATTTCTTTTATTTATTATTACTGATAAAAATTATATTTACTAAAAATAATTGTGACGCAAACATTGCATCACAATATTTGTTTATTTTTTTTCTTCGAAAATGCATCGCTACGACATCGCAATAATTTTTTAATATTTATAAATAATAATATTTATAATTTATGATAATGATTGCGATGCACAAATTACATCGCAATAATTTTTTATACTTTTTTATTACATATATTTATAGAAAAACATTGCGACGCAACTAATGCATCATAATATTATATTTCTTTTATTATTATTACTGATAAAAATTATATTTACTAAAAATAATTGCGACGTATACATTGCGTCACAATATTTGTTTATTTTTTCTTCCAAAATGCATCGCTACGGCGTCGCAATATTTGTTTAACATTTTTTTAAACTTTTTTAATACTTTTTTTTAAATAATTATAAACGATCCGACGGTTGCGATCAATCCAAGCCATGATCGATCCCGGTCGGCGACGACCTCTCTCGGACCGTGGCGATCGATCGGATCGGCGACGATCTGACGGTTGCGATCGATCGAAGCCATGATCGATCCCGGTCGGCGATGATCCGACGGTTGCGATCGATCCAAGCCATGATCGATCCAGGTTGGCGACGATCCGATGGTTGCGATCGATCCAAGCCATGATCGATCCCGGTCGGCGACGACCTATCTCAGACCATGGCGATCGATCGGATCGGCAACGATTCGATGGTTGCGATCGATCCAAGCCATGATCGATCCCGGTCGCGTCGACCTATTTCGGACCATCGCGATCGATCGGATCGGCGACGATCCGATGGTTGCAATCGATCCAAGCCATGATCGATCCCGGTCGGCGATGATCCGATGGTTGCGATCGATCCAAGCCATGATCGATCCCGGTCGGCGATGATCCGACGATTGCGATCGATCCAAGCCATGATCGATCCGATCGGCGATGACCTATCTCAGACCGTGGCGATCGATCGGATCAGCGACGATCCAATGGTTGCGATCGATCCAAGCCATGATCGATCCCGGTCGGCGATGATCCGACGATTGCGACCGATCCAAGCCATGATCGATCCCGTCGGCGTCGACCTATCTTAGACCATTGCGATCGATCGGATTGGCGACGATCTGACGGTTGCAATCGATCGAAGCCATGATCGATCCCGGTTGGCGAGGATCCGACGGTTGCGATCGATCCAAGCCATGATCGATCCCGGTCGGCGACGATCTGACGGTTGCGATCGATCCAAGCCATGATCGATCCCGATCGACGAGGATCCGACGGTTGCGATCGATCCAAGCCATGACCGATCCCGGTCGGCGACAATCCGATGGTTGCGATCGATCCAAGCCATGATCGCTCTCGGTCGGCGACGACCTATCTCGGACCGTGGCGATCGATCGGATCGGCGATGATCCGACGGTTACGATCGATCCAAGCAATGATCGATCCCGGTCGGCGATGATCCGACGGTTGCGATCGATCGAAGCCATGACCGATCCCGATCGGCGATGATCCGATGGTTGCGATCGATCCAAGCCATGATCGATCCCGGTGGCGAGTATGCGACGGTTGCGATCGATCCAAGCCATGATTGATCTCGGTCGGCGAGTATGCGACGGTTGCGATCGATCCAAGCCATGATTGATCTCGGTCGGCGAGTATGCGACGGTTGCGATCGATCCAAGCCATGATCGATCCCGATCGGTGACGATCCAACGGTTGCGATCGATCCAAGCCATGATCGATCCCGGTCGGCATCGACCTATCTCGGACCGTCGCGATCGATCGGATCAGCGACGATCCGATGGTTGCAATCGATCGAAGCCATGATCGATCTCGGTCGGCGATGATCCGACGGTTGCGATCGATCCAAGCCATGATCGATCTCGATCGGCGACGATCCGATGGTTGCGATCGATCCAAGCCATGATCGATCCCGGTCGGCGATGATCCGACGGTTGCGATCGATCGAAGCCATGACCGATCTCGATCGTCGATGATCCGACGGTTGCGATCGATCCAAGCCATGATCGATCCTGGTCGGCGACGATCCGACGGTTGCGATCGATCCAAGCCATGATCGATCCCGATCGGCGACAACCTATCTTGGACCGTAGCGATCGATCGGATCGGCGACGATCCGACGGTTACGATCAATCCAAGCCATGATCGATCCCGGTCGGCGATGATCCAACGGTTTGCGATCGATCGAAGCCATGACCAATCCCGATCGGCGACGATCCGACAGTTGCGATCGATCCAAGTCATGATCGATCCTAGTCGGCGACGATCCGACGGTTGCGATCGATCCAAGCCATGATCGATCCTGGTCGGCGACGATCCGACGGTTGTGATCGATCCAAGCCATGATCGATCCTGGTCGGTGTCTACCTATCTCGGACCGTCGCGATCGATCGGATCGGCGACGATCCGACGGTTGCAATCGATCGAAGCCATGATCGATCCCGATCGGCGACGATCCGACGGTTGTGATCGATCCAAGCCATGATCGATCCCGATCGGCGATGATCCGATGATTGCGATCGATCGAAGCCATGACCGATCCCGGTCGGCGATGATCCGACGGTTGCGATCGATCCAAGCCATGATCGATCCCGGTCGACGATGATCTGACGGTTGCGATTGATCCAAGCCATGATCGATCCCCGTCGATGTTGACCTATCTTGGACCATCGTGATCGATCGGATCAGCAACGATTCGATGGTTGCAATCGATCAAGCCATGATCGATCCCAGTTGGCGATGATCTGATGGTTGCGATCGATCCAAGCCATGATCGATCTTGGTCAGCGACGATCCGACGGTTGCGATCGATCCAAGCCATGATCGATCCCGATCGGCGATGATCCGATGTTTGCGATCGATCGAAGCCATGACCGATCCCGATCGGCGATGATCCGACGATTGCGATCGATCCAAGCCATGATCGATCCCGGTTGGCGACGACTTATCTCGGACTGTGGCAATCGATCGGATCGGCAATGATCCGACGGTTACGATCGATCGAAGCCATGATCGATCCCGGTCGGCGATGATCCAACGGTTGCGATCGATCCAAGCCATGATCGATCCCGGTCGGCGATGATCCGACGGTTGCGATCGATCGAAGCCATGACCGATCCCGGTCGGCGATGATCCGACGGTTGCGGTCGATCCAAGCCATGATCGATCCCGGTCGGCGATGATCCGACGGTTGCGATCGATCATGCCATGACGATCCCGGTCGGCGATGATCCGGTTGCGGTCGATCCAAGCCATGATCGATCCTGGCGGCGATCCGACGGTTGCGATCGATCCATGCCATGATCGATCCCGGTCAGCGACGACCTATCTCGACCGTGGCGATCGATCAGATCGGCGACGATCCGGCGGTTACGATCGATCCAAGCCGTGATCGATCCCGGTCGGCGATGATCCGATGGTTGCGATCGATCGAAGCCATGACCGATCCCGCGGCGATGATCTGACGGTTGCAATCGATCCAAGCCATGATCGATCCCGGTCGGCGATGATCCGATGGTTGCGATCGATCCAAGCCATGATCAATCCCCATCGGTGTCGACCTATCTCGGACCGTTGCGATCGATCGGATCGGCGACGATCCGACGGTTGCAATCGATCGAAGCCATGATCGATCCCGATCGACGATGATCCGATGGTTGCGATCGATCCAAGCCATGATCGATCCCCATCGGCGTCGACCTACCTCGGACCGTTGCGATCGATCGGATCGGCGACGATCCGACGGTTGCAATCGATCGAAGCCATGATCGATCCCAGTCGGCGATGATCCGACGGTTGCGATCGATCCAAGCCATGATCTATCCCGATCGGCGACGATCCGACGGTTGCGATCGATCCAAGCCATGATCAATCCCGGTCGGCGATGATCCGATGGTTGCGATCGATCGAAGCCCTGATCGATCCCAGTCGGCGATGATCCAACGGTTGCGATCGATCCAAGCCATGATCGATCCTGGTCGGCGACGATCCGACAGTTGCGATCGATCCAAGCCATGATCGATCCCGGTCGGCAACGACCTATCTCGGACCGTGGCGATCGATCAGATCGGCAACGATCCCACGGTTACGATCGATCCAAGCCATGATCGATCTAGGTTGGTGATGATCCGACGGTTGCGATCGATCGAAGCCATGATCGATCCCGGTCGGCGATGATCCGACGGTTGCGATCGATCCAAGCCATGATCGATCTCAGTCGGCGACGATCCGACGGTTGCGATCGATCCAAGCCATGATCGATCCCAGTCGGCGATGATCCGACGGTTGCGATCGATCCAAGCCATGATCGATCCCGGTCAGCGTCGACCTATCTCGGACCATCACGATCGATCGGATCGCGATGATCCGACGGTTGCAATCGATCGAAGCCATGATCGAACCCGGTCGGCGATGATCCGATGGTAGCGATCGATCGAAGCCACGACCGATCCCGATCGGCGATGATCTGACGGTTGCGATCGATCCAAGCCATGATCGATCATGGTTGGCGATGATCCGATGGTTGCGATCGATCCAAGCCATGATCGATCCCGATCAGCGACGGCCTATCTCGGACATTGGTGATCGATCGGATCGGCGACGATCCAACGGTTACGATCGATCCAAGCCATGATCGATCCCTGTCGGCGATGATCCGACGGTAGCGATTGATCGAAGCCATGACCGATCCCGGTCGGCGATGATCTCACGATTGAAATCGATCCAAGCCATGATCGATCCTGATCGGCGACGATCCGATGGTTGCGATTGATCCAAGCCATGATCGTTCCCGGTCAGCGTCGACCTATCTCGCACCGTCGCGATCGATCGGATCGGCGACGATCCGATGGTTGCAATCGATCGAAGCCATGATCGATCCCGGCGGCTATGATCCGACGGTTGCGATCGATCCAAGCCATGATCGATCCCGGTCGGCTATGATCCGACGGTTGCGATCGATCCAATCCATGATCGATCCTGGTTGGCGATGATCCGACGGTTGTGATCGATCGAAGCCATGACCGATCCCGGTCGGTGATTATCAAATGGTTGCGATCGATCCAAGCCATGATCGATCAAGGTTGGTGATGATCCGACGGTTGCGATCGATCGAAGCCATGATCGATCCCGATCGGCGATGATCCGACGGTTGCGATCGATCCAAGCCATGATCGATCTCGGTCGGCGATGATCCGATAGTTGCGATCGATCCAAGCCATGATCGATCCTGGTCAGCGATGATCTGACGGTTGCGATCGATCCAAGCCATAATCGATCCCGGTCAGCGTCGACCTATCTCGGACCATCGCGATCGATCGGATCGGCGACGATCCGACTGTTGCAATCGATCGAAGCCATGATCGATCCGGTCGGCGATGATCCGATGGTAGCGATCGATCGAAGCCATGACCGATCCGATCGGCGATGATCCGACGGTTGCGATCGATCCAAGCCATGATCGATCATGGTCGGCGACGATCCGACGGTTGCGATCGATCCAAGCCATGATCGATCCCGGTCAGCGACGACCTATCTCAGACCGTGGTGATCGATCGTATCGGTGACGATCCGACGGTTACGATCGATCCAAGCTATGATTGATCCCGATCGGCGATGATCCGACAGTAGCGATTGATCGAAGCCATGACCGATCCCGATCGGCAATGATCTGACGATTGAAATCGATCCAAGCCATGATCGATCCTGGTCGGCGACGATCCGATGGTTGCGATTGATCCAAGCCATGATCGTTCCCGGTCGGCGTCGACCTATCTCGCACTGTCGCGATCGATCAGATCGGCAACGATCCGACGGTTGCAATCGATCGAAGCCATGATCGATCCCGGTCGGCTATGATCCGACGGTTGCGATCGATCCAATCCATGATCGATCCCGGTTCGCGATGATCCGACGATTGTGATCGATCGAAGCCATGACCGATCCCGGTCGGTGATTATCAGATGGTTGCGATCGATCCAAACCATGATCGATCCCGGTCGGCGATGATCCGACGGTTGCGATTGATCCAAGCCATGATCGATCCCGGTCGGCGATGATCCGACGGTTGCGATCGATCCAAGCCATGATCGATCCCGGTTGGACCTATCTCGGACCATCGCGATCGATCGGATCGGCGACGATCCGATGGTCGTAATCGATCGAAGCCATGATCGATCCCGATCGGCGATGATCCGACGGTTGCGATCGATCCAAGCCATGATCGATCCCGGTCGACGATGATCCGACGGTTGCGATAGATCGAAGCCATGACCGATTCCGATCAGCGATGATCCGATGGTTGCGATCGATCCAAGCCATGATCGATCCTGGTCGGCGACGATCCGATGGTTGCGATCGATCCAAGCCATGATCGATCCCGGTCGGCGACGACCTATCTCGGACCGTGGCGATCGATTGGATCGGCGATGATCCGACGGTTACGATCGATCCGATCGAGCCGATGATCGATGATCGATGGTCGGTGATGATCCGACGGTTGCGATCGATCCAAGCCATGATCGATCCGATGGTCGGCGATCGATCCGACGGTTGCGATCGATCCAAGCCATGATCGATCCGGTCGGCGACGACCTATCTCGGACCATGCGATCGATCGGATCGGGCGATAATCCGACGGTTGCGATCGATCGATCCCGACGATCGGCGACGACCTATCTCGGACCATGGCGATCGATCGATCGGCGACGATCCGACGGTTACGATCGATCGAATCCATGATCGATCCCGGTCGGCGATGATCCGACGATTGTGATCGATCCAAGCCATGACCGATCCCGGTCGGCGACGATCCGACGGTTGCGATCGATCCAAGCCATGATCGATCCCGATCGGCGATGATCCGACGGTTATGATCGATCGAGCCATGACCGATCCCGGTCGGCGATGATCCGACGGCTTGTGATCGATCCAAGCCATGATCGATCCTGGTCGGTGACGATCCGACGGTTGCGATCGATCCAAGCCATGATCGATCCCGGTCGGCGATGACCTATCTCGGACCGTGGCGATCGATCGGATCGGCGATGATCCGACGGTTACGATCGATCCAAGCCATGATCGATCTAGGTTGGTGATGATCCAACGGTTGCGATCGATCGAAGCCATGACCAATCCCGGTCGGCGATGATCCGACGGTTTCGATCGATCCAAGCCATGATCGATCCCGATCGGCGACGATCCGACGGTTGCGATCGATCCAAGCCATGATCGATCCCGGTCGGCGACGACCCGATGGTTGCGATCGATCCAAGCCATGATCGATCCCGGTCGGCGACAATCCGATGGTTGCGATCGATCCAAGCCATGATTGATCCCGATCGGCGTCGACCTATCTCGAACCGTCACGATCGATCGGATCGGCGACGATCCGACGGTTGCAATCGATCGAAGCCACGACCAATCCCGGTCGGCAATGATCCGACGGTTGCGATCGATCCAAACCATGATCGATCCCGATCGGCGACGATCCGATCCGACGGTTGCGATCGATCCAAGCCATGATCGATCCCGATCGGCGATGATCCGACGGTTGCGATCAATCCAAGCCATGACCGATCCCGATCGGTGATGATCCGATGGTTGCGATCGATCCAAGCCATGATCGATCCTGATCGGCGATGATCCGACGTTGCGATCGATCCAAGCCATGATCGATCCCGGTCAGCGATGACCTATCTCGGACCGTTGCGGTCGATCGGATCGGCGACGATCCGATGGTTATGATCGATCCAAGCCATGATCGATCCCGGTCGGCGATGATCCGACGGTAGCGATCGATCGAAGCCATGACCGATCCCGGTCGGCGATGATCTAACGATTGCGATCGATCCAAGCCATGATCGATCCCGGTCGGCGACGATCCGACGGTTGCGATTGATCCAAGCCATGATCGATACCAGTCGGCGTTGACCTATCTCGCACCGTCGCGATCGATCAGATGGGCGAGGATCCGACGGTTGCAATCGATCGAAGCCATGATCGATCCCGGTTGGCTATGATCCGACGGTTGCGATCGATCCAAGCCATGATCGATCCCGATCGGCGACGATCCGACGGTTGCGATCGATCTAAGCCATGATCGATCCCGGTCGGCGATGACCCTACGGTTGCGATCGATCGATGCCATGACCGATCCCGGTCGGCGATGATCCGATGGTTGCGATCGATCCAAGCCATGATCGATCTTGTTTGGCGACGATCCAACGGTTGCGATCGATCCAAGTCATGATCGATCCGGTTGACGACAACCTATCTCGGACCGTGGCGATTGATCAGATCAGCGACGATCCGACAGTTACAATCGATCCAAGCCATGATCGATCCCGATCGGCGATGATCCGACGGTTGCGATTGATCGAAGCCATGACCGATCCTGGTCGGCGATGATCCGATGGTTGCGATCGATCCAAGCCATGATCGATCCTGGTCGACGATGATCCGACAGTTGCGATCGATCCAAGCCATGATCGATCCCGGTCGGCGACGACCTATCTCGGACCGTGGCGATCGATCGGATCGGCGATGATCTGACGGTTACGATCGATCCAAGCCATGATCGATCCCGGTTGGCGATGATTCGATGGTTGCGATCGATCGAAGCCATGACCGATCCCGGTCTGCGATGATCCGACGGTTGTGATTGATCCAAGCCATGATCGATCCCGGTCAGCGACAATCTGATGGTTGCGATCGATCCAAGCCATGATCGATCCCGGTCGACGACGATCCGACGGTTGCGATCGATCCAAGCCATGATCGATCCCGGTCGGCATCGACCTATCTCGGACCATCGCGATCGATCGGATCGGCGACGATTCTATAGTTGCAATCGATCGAAGCCATGATCGATCCCGATCGGCGATGATCCGAAGGTTACGATCGATCCAAGCCATGATCTATCCCGGTCGGCGACGATCTGATGGTTGCGATCGATCCAAGCCATGATCGATCATAATCGGCGATGATCCGACGGTTTCGATCGATCGAAGCCATGACCGATCCCGGTCGGCGATGATCGGACGGTTGCGATCGATCCAAGCCATGATCGATCCTGGTCGGCGACGATCCGACGGTTGTAATCGATCCAAGCCATGATCGATTCCGATCGGCGATGACCTATCTCGGGCCGTGGTGATCGATTGGATCGGCGATGATCCGATGGTTACGATCGATCCAAGCCATGATCGATCCCGATCGGCGATAATCCGATGGTTGCGATCGATCGAAGCCATGACAGATCCCGGTCGGCGATGATCGGACGGTTGCTATCGATCCAAGCCATGATCGATCCCGGTCGGTGACGATCTGACCTTTGCGATTGATCCAAGCCATGATCGATCTCGATCGGAGAGGACCTATCTCGGACCGTGGCGATCTATCGGATCGGCGATGATCCGACGGTTGCGATCGATTGAAGCCATGATCGATCTCGGTCAGCGACGATCCGACGGTTGTGATCAATCCAAGCCATGATCGATCCCGGTTGGCAACGATCCGACGGTTGCGATCGATCCAAGCCATGATCGATCCCGATCGGCGATGATCCGATGGTTGCAATAGATCAAAGCCATGACCGATCCCGATCGGCGATGATCCGACGGTTACGATCGATCCAAGCCATGATCGATCCTGGTCGGCGATGATCGGACGGTTGCGATTGATCCAAGCCATGATCGATCCCGGTCGGCGTCGACCTATCTCGGACCATCGTGATCGATCGGAATGGCGACGATCCGATGGTTGTAATCGATCGAAGCCATGATCGATCCCGGTCGGCGATGATCCGACGGTTACGATCGATCCAAGCCATGATCGATCCCGGTCGGCTATGATCCGACGGTTGCGATAGATCGAAGCCATGACCGATCCTGGTCGGCGATGATCCGACGGTTGCGATCGATCCAAGCCATGATCGATCCTGGTCGATGACGATCCGACGGTTGCGATCGATCCAAGCCATGATCGATCCCGATCGGCGATGAGCTATCTCGGACCATGGCGATCGATCGGATCGGCGATGATCTGATGGTTACGATCGATCCAAGCCATGATCGATCCCGGTCGGTGATGATCCGACGGTTGCGATCGATCGAAGCCATGACCGATCCCGGTCGGTGTTGATCCGATGGTTGCGATCGATCCAAGCCATGATCGATCCCGGTCAGCGACAATCCGATGGTTGCGATCGATCCAAGCCATGATCGATCCTGATCGACGACGATCCGACGGTTGCGATCGATCCAAGCCATGATCGATCCCGGTCGGCGTTGACCTATCTCGGACCGTCACGATCGATCGGATCGGCGACGATCTGATAGTTGCAATCGATCGAAGCCATGATCAATCCCAGTCGGCGATGATCCAACGGTTGTGATTGATCCAAGCCATGATCGATCCCGATCGGCGACGATCCGACGGTTGCGATCGATCCAAGCCATGATCGATCCTAATCGGCGATGATCCGACGGTTGCGATCGATCAAAGCCATGACCGATCCCGGTCGGCGATGATCCGACGGTTGCGATCGATCCAAGCCATGATCGATCCTGGTCGGCGACGATCCGACGATTGCGATCGATCCAAGCCATGATCGATCCGATCGGTGATGACCTATCTCAGACCGTGGCGATCGATCAGATCGGTGACGATCTGACGGTTACGATCGATCCAAGCCATGATTGATCCCGGTCGGCGATAATCCGACGGTTGCGATCGATCGAAACCATGACCTATCCCGATCGGCAATGATCCGATAGTTGCGATCGATCCAAGCCATGATCGATCTCGATCGGCAACGATCCGACGGTTGTGATCGATCCAAGCCATGATCGATCCCGGTCGGCGATGACCTATCTCAGACCGTGGTGATCGATCGGATCGGCGACGATCCGACGGTTGCGATCGATTGAAGCCATGATCGATCTTGGTCGGTGACGATCCGACGGTTGCAATCAATCCAAGCCATGATTGATCCCGGTTGGCGACGATCCGACGGTTGCGATCGATCCAAGCCATGATCGATCTCGATCGGCGACGACCTCTTCGGGCCATGGCGATCGATCGGATCGGCGATGATCCGACGGTTGCGATCGATCGAAGCCATGATCGATCCTGGTCGGCGATGATCCGATGGTTGTGATCGATCCAAGCCATGATCGATCCCGATCGGCGACGACCTATCTCGGACCATGGCGATCGATCGGATCGGCGATGATCCGACGGTTACGATCGATCCAAGCCATGATCGATCCCGGTCGGCGATGATTCAACGGTTGCGATCGATCGAAGCCATGACCGATCTCGATCGGCGATGATCTGACGGTTGCGATCGATCCAAGCCATGATCGATCCCGGTCAGCGACAATCCGATGGTTGCGATCGATCCAAGCCATGATCGATCCCGGTCGATGATGATCGATGGTTGTGATCGATCTAAGCCATGATCGATCCCGTCGATGTCGACCTATCTCGGACCGTCGTGATCGATCGGATCGGCGACGATCCGATAGTTGCAATTGATCGAAGCCATGATCGATCCCGGTCGGCGATGATCCGATGGTTACGATCGATCCAAGCCATGATCGATCCTGATCGGCAATGATCCGACAGTTGCGATCGATCGAAGCCATGATCGATCCCGGTCGGCGATGATCCGACGGTTGTGATCGATCCAAGCCATGATTCATCCTGGTCGGCGACGATCCGATGGTTGCGATCGATCCAAGCCATGATCGATCTCGGTCGGTAATGACCTATCTCAGACCGTGGCAATTGATCGGATCGGCGACGATCCGACGGTTACGATTGATCCAAGCCATGATCGATCCCGATCGGCGATAATCCGACGGTTGCGATCGATCGAAGCCATGACCGATCCCGATCGGCGATGATCCGACGGTTGCGATCGATCCAAGCCATGATCAATCCCGATCGGTGACGATCCGACGGTTGCGATCGATCCAAGCCATGATCGATCCCGGTCGGCGACGACCTATCTCGGACCATGGCGATCGATCGGATCGGCGACGATCCGACGGTTGCGATCGATTGAAGCCATGATCGATCTCGATCGGTGACGATCCGACAGTTGCAATCAATTCAAGCCATGATCGATCCCGGTTGGTAACGATCTGACGGTTGCGATCGATCCAAGCCATGATCGATCCCGGTCGGCGATGACCTCTTCGGACCGTGGCGATCGATCGGATCGGCGATGATCCGACGGTTGCGATCGATCGAAGCCATGATCGATCCCGGTCGGCGATGATCCGACGGTTGCGATCGATCCAAGCCATAATCGATCCTGGTCGGCGATGACCTATCTCGGACCGTGGCAATCGATCGGATCGGCGACGATCCGACAGTTGCGATTGATCGAAGCCATGATCGATCCCGGTCGGCGATGATCCGACGGTTGCGATCGATCCAAGCCATGATCGATCCTGATCGGCGACGACCGATCTTGGACCGTCGCGATCGATCGGATCGGTGACGATCGAGGGTTGCGATCGATCGAAGCCATGATCGATCCCGGTCGGCGACTACCGATCTCAGACTGTCACGATCGATCGGATCGGTGATGATCCGACGGTTGCGATCGATCGAAGCCATGATCAATCTCGATCGGCGATGATCCGATGGTTGCCATCGATCCAAGCCATGATCGATCCCGGTCGGCGATGACCAATCTCGGACCATCGCGATCGATTCGATCGGCGACGACCCGACGGTTGCGATCGATCGAAGCCATGATTGATCATGGTCGACGACGATCGATCTCAGACATTATTAATTTTTAATTATATTTTTTAATTTATTGCGTTGCTAATGCCTCGCTAATTTGGCATTATGAATTTCTTTTAAAATTTTATGATGCATTAATTTACGTCGTTAAATAAATTTTTTTTTTTTTTACTTTACTATTTTATTGCATCGCTATTACGTCGCTAATTAACATATTTATTTTTAACAAAACATTGCGATGCACTGGATTGCATCGTAATATTTTTATTTCATAATACTATTTTCTTAAAATAAATTTTATTTAATTAATTGCGATGCAATTATTGCGTCGCTAAATTTAAAAATAATTTTTATATTTTTTTGGTTTATTGCATCGCTAATGCATCGCTATTTAAAATAATTAAGTTTTTTAAAAACATTGCGACGCACTGTTTTGCATCGCAATATTTTTTTTTTATATTAATATTATAAAAATTAATTTCATTTAAAATAATTGTGATGCAATTAGTGCATTGCTAAATTAAAATTAATTTTTATAATTTTTTGGTCTATTGCATTGCTAATGCGTCGCTATTTAAAATTATTATGTTTTTCAAATATATTGCGACGCACTGAGTTGCATCGCAATATTTTTATTTCATAATTATATTTTATAAAAATTAATTTTTTAATTAATATTTGTGATGCAATTTTTGCGTCGCTATATTAAATATATTTTTTCTCATTTATGTTTATTGCGTCGCTAATGCATCGCTATTTAACATAATTAATTTTTTTAAAAACATTGCGACGCACTTAGCTGCATCGTAATATTTTATTCCTTTAATAATATTTTAAAAAAATATATTTTATAAATATTCCAATGCATTTTGCATCGCTAAATTTAAAAATTATTTTTTTAATTTTATGGTTTATTGAGTCGCTAATGCGTCGCTATTTGCGTCGCAATATTTTTTTGACGCGGAGGCGTCGCAATGTAGTCGCAATTTTAGCGATGCATCTTTGCGTCGCTAAAATTGCATCGTTATTTCATTATTTTCTTGTAGTGCTCGGTGTTGGCCCAGATGGCAACCCAAGAGGGGGGGGGGGTGAATTGGGTTCTTAAAAATTTAAGACTTTTTGAAGATTTAAACTGATTTGCTCAAGATGTGCAAGTGAGTGAAATTAACTAATAAGCAATGCACAAGCAATTAATAAAGAGAGATAGAGAGAGAGAAAATATAGCACGGCAAACACAAGATAATTTTATAGTGGTTCGGTGCAACCAACACCTACGTCCACTCCCAAGATTCACTTGGGTCCACACTATAATCTCTCTAGATTACAGCCGAGTTGTTTTCCAAGCTCACAACTCAAACTTGTTGTTTTCCCGGGTGCACAACGAACCCAGCTGGTTTTAACTCGGGCTTACCAGCACAAAACCCTACACGTTGTTTTTCTCGGGCTCACAACTAACCCAACACAAGCACTCCGGCTTGTAACGAGGTATACCAACCTCCACTGATTCAATCCACTGATTGAATCAGCAAACAATTAGAATAAAAGTGTTTGGATAATGAAATGCTCCCCTTGAGCAAATATACAAATGAAGTACAAAATAAAGGTTAGAAAAGCCTGATAGTATTGCAGATGGTAGTGGCTTTGGCTTTCTTCCTTCTTCTCTTTAACTCCTCTTGAAATGTTGAATCGCCTCAGCAAGATTCTTGACCGTTGAAGACTTTGGAGTTGAGATGAAGCTTTTTCTCCTTTTGAAAATCCTTCGATTTGATCTTTGAAACGCTCTTGGATTTTCTTTTGACTTTGTGGATTGAAGATCTGGAGCAGACGAAACTTCCTCTTGGATTTCACTCCTTTTGAATCACTCTCCTTTGAGCTTTAAGATTTTTCCAATATGCTCTGTTTTTCCCTCTTTTCAAAAGATATTCTTTTTTTTTCTCTTTTTGATTTTCTCTGGATTGTTTTGATTTGAAAAGAGCTCCTCTATTTATAGAATCTGCAAAAATATATCCGTTAGAGACAAGGAAAAATAGCCGTTATTCAAAAATCTTACCGTTGGGCTGAGTGTCATCGTTAAAAATCGCGCCCAGATTTGCTGGAGTCGACTCATGCTTTTCCCGAGTCGGCTCGAGCTCGTCTTACCAAAAATAGAAATGTTTAAAAGGTTAGGGGTCGACTCGCTAAAAGTGAAGTGTCGACTCCTGAAAGTCGGGAGTCGACTCGAGAAAGACTTGGGGTCGACTCGCGAAGTGCTCAGAAAAACACTCTTCTGGTGTCTGAGCGGAGTCGACTCGCACAGTCCAGGAGTGGCTCGACAGAATCAGGGGTCGACTCGACAATTTCATGGGTCGACTCGACACAGATGCACATTTCTGTACACTGAGCGGAGTCGACTCTGAAACTCAGGAGTCGGCTCCGGAACGTATCAAAAATCAGAAACTTTTCTGATTGACATTAAAATCGTTCCAGATTCATTTTAATTCATTGTTTTGACATGAAATCAATAAAATTAACATTTAGAATTGATTCAAGAACTAATCCAAAAACTTATTGATTAAAACATGAATTATAACATTTCTTTTTGAAAGTTTGAATATTGAGCTTAAAGTCACTTTCAAAATTGATTAAAGTTAAACTTGAGCATTCATTGATTGTTCAAAATAAATTTGTTGCTCATTTACATAAACTCATTACATCCTTTAATAAACTCAATGGCTTTTAGTAATCATCAAAATCAAAAGGATTGGATCATATAATTTTTCTATAATCTTTCAACAATCTCCCCCTTTTTGATGATGACAAAAATATTGAGTTTGTTCATGATTGATTAGTGAATTATTTTGTTTTCATAGTTAGGCTTAGGCTCCCCCTTAATGAAGTAGCTCCCCCTATGAAACTTAATTAAATATCTCATTGTTTATCTCATTTTCACAATCATAGAACTATAAAATTCTCCCCTTTTTTGTTATCAACAAAAAGATAGAGAATCATTCAAATTTCATTCATTCATTGAAATAAGGAAATAGAGAATTCATTTCATTCAAAGGTCTAATACATCAAAAGTTCAATACATTGATTTCAAAATGAAAGCATAATAAAAACTTCAGTACAAAACAAGGATTGAAACTCTAGTAACTCAAAAATGAGTTCTTACAATTCTAGTTAGATGATCTACTATATTTTTCATTCCTTCAGATTGAATTTTTACATATTCCTTGAGTCTTTCATCAACAAAGGTGCACGCACTCTGAATTTGTCTTGAAGCTCTGCGTTGCACTTGGCATATGTCTCTCCATCTCCACATATATCCTTAAGTTCTTCAAAAATATTCTTGAGATCACCACTTAAGGATGCCGATGAAGAGCCGAGAGTGGACTCAATCTTTGAGATACGATCATCAAGAGAATAAAGAGTCTCTCTCAAATGCATAAATTTATTCTCAAAATCAGTTTTAAGCTTATCAGATTGATCTTCAAGTAAAGCTTTGAGTTGCATAATTTGTTGATCTGAAAAACTAGCAGAAGATGAAGTTTGAACAAAGTTGGAACTGGGGCTGGAGCAGAGGCAGAAATCAAAGGGCTCGGAGGTGCAGGCGAAGGATGTCTAACAGAGGGTCCTGCAGCCTCAGTATCTGTAGCTCTATCTTCTGTCACTCCTTTCCTTTCCCATTTACCATTCTTTTTGATAAACCCCATCCGATGAATTGTTGCTAGGCTATAAAAATCAGTGTGTCTTAGATTCTTCATAGGTTCATTATCAGAAATCACCACACCTTGGCTTCGAAAATCATTGTAAGGATCATCCCATAAGGCAGACTCGATTTCCTTTTCCCTCCACAATCTGCTATGTACCATAGAATCATGCTGGGAAGATTGATAGGCTTGCCTGTCACTATGGCGTCCATTACAAAGACATCTCTCTCCGAGACATAGTCAAATCTACCAGTTTTAGGAAAGAGAATCCTACTGCAAATATTGTGTAGCAATCTCAACTCTAAAGAAAGCTGATTAGCAAATACCTCTTCAAATCCAACCACATCCCTGTTTAATAATCTTGATAAAGCTGGGGCGCGGTCATCAGAAGAAAAGGTAGAAGTGCCAGACAAGGGTAATTCAACAATCTAGACAAAATCTCAGCAGTAACAGATAGTCTGACTCCTCTTACATTGCTAATAAGTCCATGGTCTCCTCTTGACAAATTCTTGTAAAATTCTTTAACCAAAGAGGGATAGGTCGGGCACTCTAGAGAACAAATTTTCTCCCAACCCATCTCGATAAGCTGTCTCCCAACTAGAAAGCCCTCATTCTCAAATAATTCAAAATCCACCTTCCTACCAGTGGTAATGATCCTATCCGCTAGACGATCTACCTGGGAAGACGAGGCAGCTGGAGTAGCAGTCGGAGTAGAAGCAGATGAAGTGGAGTCCTGCTTGGAGAAGGTTCACGCACGGGACGCTTCACCGTCTTCTTCACGGAGCGCTTCCTCTTGATTCCACCCGCCACAAACTAGATCCTCTAGTTTTAGGTGCCATTGATGATTGGGGATAATCAGGGATTATTGGAGTTTGGAAGGTTTGGAATGAGCGTGGAGAGAGTATTTTGACGATTGGGTCGAATGAATGAAATGAGCGACGAGTCGACTCTGCCCTAAAAATCAATTTGGGACCACCTCGAGTCGGCTCGCGCAAACCCAAGTGTCGACTCGGCACAGACACAGAAAGGCCGTCCCGACATGGAGTCGACTCGCGCCTAAGAGGGGTCGACCCGAGAGTTTCAGTTGAAACCGGGAGTCGACTCCGATACGCATCGAGTCGGCTCCGAGACCATTTCAGACCAAAATCATGAAATTTCTGAAATGTGTCCGGAATATGATCATAAAAATTGATAAATAATCATTGGATATGAGTGAATCAATTAGATATGATTCTAGATAAGATTTCCTTAAGGATTGAGGATTTGAAAGAATCTTAGATAAAATTTCCTTAGGGGTTTCAAATTCATTCTAAAGGATCACAAATACCTAACTCTCCTCTAAGATAACAGAATCTCTCTTCATTTAAAGGTTTAGTGAATATGTCAGCTAATTGTTCTTCAGTGTTAACATAATCAAGACATATTTCATTATTTGCTACATGTTCTCTTATAAAATGATATCTGATTTCTATGTGTTTAGTTCTTGAATGTTGAATTGGATTCTTTGTTAGATTAATTGCACTAGTGTTATCACATCTTATGGGTGTTTTATCAAGTGTGATACCATAGTCTTCAAGTTGTCGCTTAATCCATAGGATTTGCGCACAGCAACTTCCAGCTGCTACATATTCAGCTTCAGTAGTTGATAATGCAACTGAATTTTGCTTTTTGCTAAACCATGTGATTAAGTTACTTCCTAAGAAATGGCATGCACCACTTGTGCTTTTTCTATCTATTTACATCCAGCATAATCAGAATCTGAATATGCAATTAGATTTAATGTGGAGTCTCTAGAATACCATAAACCTACATTTTTTGTTCCACTTACATAAAATTCTTTTAACAGCTATTAAATGTGATTCTTTAGGTTCAGATTGAAATCTAGCACATAAACATACTGAAAACATAATGTCTGGTCTACTTGCTGTTAAATAAAGAAGGGATCCGATTATACCTCGATAATACTTTTGATCAACCTTTTTACCTTCTTCATCTTTGTCCAGCTTGCATGAAGGACTCATTGGAGTTCCGAGGGGTTTCATTGATTCCATACCAAACTTTTTGAGTAGTTCTCTTGTGTATTTTGTTTGGTTGATGAAGATTCCCTCTTTGCTTTGTTTGATCTGGAGTCCAAGGAAGAAGTTGAGTTCTCCCATCATGCTCATCTCGAATTCTCCCTGCATCAACTTTGCAAATTCTTGACAAAGAGAATCGTTAGTAGCACCAAAAATAATGTCATCTACGTATATTTGTACTACAAGTAAATC
>UESW01004745.1:435367-544179 GCA_900491605.1 Calamus simplicifolius | reverse complement strand
TCATATGTCTTGAGCAGCCACTATCAAGGTACCACTTTTTCTTTGATCTTTTGGCTACAAGACATTCCTGCAACATAATTTAAACTTTATGTTTAGGTACCCAAGCTTTCTTGGGTCCTTCATGGTTAGCAGCAACAAAAATTGTTCCTTTCGGAACCCATATTTTCTTAGCTTTAACATTTAACTTGTTGTTATTATTTAACGTTTTGCATTCAAATGATTTATGACCTTTTTCATTACATTTGAAACAAGTTATATTACTTTGGTTGGCTTTTAAAAATATTCTTTAAAGATTTTTGTTTCCTTAATGTGTTATATCCTAAACCTGCTTTGTCAAAAACAGCTTTTTGACTATCTAAGATCATGTTAAGTTTAGTTGAACTTAAAGTGAATTTCTCAACAATGTCTTTATATTTTTTAACATCTTTCTTAAGAGAGTCATTTTCTTTAACTTGCTGTTCTTTTCTAAAGCTAAAGTTTCTAATTGATCTTTTAAATCTTTTGTTGAGTTTTTAGTTTCAGATTTTAACAAATCTATTTCTTGATTAAGATTATCTCTTTCTTTGCTAAGTTCTTCTTTTTCATTAGTTAAGTTCTTAACTTCTAAAGCTAATTCATTTTTACTTTTAGCTAAGCTAATATTGTCATTTTTCAAAAACTTATACTTCTTTTTCAAGGATTTAAAATCAATCATAAGTTCATTGAAAGCCTCAAACATTTCATCAAATGTAAATTCATCATTTGAGTTTTCAGAACTTACCTCATTGTCGTTGTCGTCGTCGTTGGCCATGAAGCAGATATTAGCAACTTCTTTTTGTTCTTCTTCTTCGGAAGAAGACTCTTCACTATCAGTCCAAGTTGCCATGTATGCCTTTTTCTTTTTCTTGTAGGCCTTCTTAAGTAAAGGACAGTCATATCTAAAATGCCCTGGCTTTTTACATTCATAACATACTAAGGGCTCTTTCTCTTTGTCCTTTTCCTTTTTCTTATCCTTTTCTTTTTCTCCTTCCATTTTTGAAACAAATCTCTTTTTGTGGAAGGGCCTCCTTCTTTGCATAAATTTCTTGAATTTCCTTGCAAGGAGGGCTGTCTCATCATCATCATCTCTTCATCATCGCTGCTGCTTATTTCCTTTTCCGCAGCTTTGAGGGCGATGGTCTTCTTCTTTCTTGACTCATCCTCATTGACATGTTGTTTAACTTGAAGCTCATGAGTCATCAGCGAACCAAGAAGCTCTTCCAATGGTAGGATGTTCAGATCTTTGGCTTCTTGTATGGCGGTCACCTTGGCTTCCCAAGTCCTTGGAAGTGACCTAAGAATTTTGCGAACAAGCTCAGATTAGTATAAACTTTTCCAAGACTTTTTAAACCATTCACAATATCAGTGAATCTAGTGAACATGCATGTGATGGTTTCATTTTGTTCCATAGTAAATAATTCATATTTATGAACCAAAATATTTATCTTTGATTCTTTTACTTGGTTTGTTCCTTCATGAGTTATTTCCAACCTATCCCAAATTTCTTTTGCGGAATTACAAGTTGAGATTCGGTTGAATTCATTTGAGTCTAAGGAACAATATAAAATATTAATGGCCTTAGCATTTAGTTGTGCCATTCTCCTATCATTATCATTCCAATCCCTTTCGGGTTTAGGAACAATAGTGCCATCAATAAGGTGTGTGGGTGTACTAGGTCCATTTATTATTACTCCCCACAATTCATAGTCCGAAGCTTGAATGAATATTCTCATTCTAGCTTTCCAATATGAATAGTTGGTTCCATTAAATAAAGGAGGTCGATTCGTAGAATGACCTTCAGCAAAACTTGAACCAATTTGTGTTGCCATATGGATCTTTAGCCCTTGATCGTGAGATCAAATTCTAAATGAGCACTTGCTCTGATACCAATTGTTGGCCCAGATGGCAACCCAAGAGGGGGGGGGTGAATTGGGTTCTTAAAAATTTAAGACTTTTTGAAGTTTTAACTGATTTGCTCAAGATGTGCAAGTGAGTGAAATTAACTAATAAGCAATGCACAAGCAATAATAAAGAGATAGAGAGAGAGAGAGAAAATATAGCACGGCAAACACAAGATAATTTTATAGTGGTTCGGTGCAACCAACACCTACGTCCACTCCCAAGATTCACTTGGGTCCACACTATAATCTCTCTAGATTACAGCCGAGTTGTTTTCCAAGCTCACAACTCAAACTTGTTGTTTTTCCGGGTGCACAACGAACCCAGCTGGTTTTAACTCGGGCTTACCAGCACAAAACCCTACACGTTGTTTTTCGGGCTCACAACTAACCCAACACAAGCACTCCGGCTTGTAACGAGGTATACAACCTCCACTGATTCAATCCACTGATTGAATCAGCAAACAATTAGAATAAAGTGTTTGGATAATGAAATGCTCCCCTTGAGCAAATATACAAATGAAGTAAAATAAAGGTTAGAAAAGCCTGATAGTATTGCAGATGGTAGTGGCTTTGGCTTTCTTCCTTCTTCTCTTTAACTCCTCTTGAAGTGTTGAATCACGCCTCAGCAAGATTCTTGACCGTTGAAGACTTTGGAGTTGAGATGAAGCTTTTTCTCCTTTTGAAAATCCTTCGATTTGATCTTTGAAAGCTCTTGGATTTTCTTTTGACTTTGTGGATTGAAGATCTGGAGCAGACGAAACTTCCTCTTGGATTTCACTCCTTTTGAATCACTCTCTTTGAGCTAAGATTTTTCCAATATGCTCTGTTTTTCCCTCTTTTCAAAAGATATTCTTTTCTCTTTTTGATTTTCTCTTTTGATTTGAAAAGAGCTCCTCTATTTATAGAATCTGCAAAAATATATCCGTTAGAGACAAGGAAAAATAGCCGTTATTCAAAAATCTTACCGTTGGAGCTGAGTGTCATCGTAAAAATCGCGCCCAGATTTGCTGGAGTCGACTCATGCTTTTCCCGAGTCGGCTCGAGCTCGTCTTACCAAAAATAGAAATGTTTAAAAAGGTTAGGGGTCGACTCGCAAAAGTAAAGTGTCGACTCCTGAAAGTCGGGAGTCGACTCGAGAAAGGCTTGGGGTCGACTCGCGAAGTGCTCAGAAAAACACTCTTCTGGTGTCTGAGCGGAGTCGACTCGCACAGTCCAGGAGTCGGCTCGACAGAATCAGGGGTCGACTCGACAATTTCATGGGTCGACTCGACACAGATGCACATTTCTGTACACTGAGCGGAGTCGACTCTGAACTCAGGAGTCGGCTCCGGAACGTATCAAAAATCAGAAACTTTTCTGATTGACATTAAAATCGTTCCAGATTCATTTTAATTCATTGTTTTGACTTGAAATCAATAAAATTAACATTTAGAATTGATTCAAGAACTAATCCAAAAACTTATTGATAAAACATGAATTATAACATTTCTTTTTGAAAGTTTGAATATTGAGCTTAAAGTCACTTTCAAAATTGATTAAAGTTAAACTTGAGCATTCTCATTGATTGTTCAAAATAAATTTGTTGCTCATTTACATAAACTCATTACATCCTTTAATAAACTCAATGGTTTTTAATAATCATCAAAATCAAAAGGATTGGATCATATAATTTTTCTATAATCTTTCAACACTCGGGATGTTGGTTCTGTTTCAGTTGTTGCAATACGTAGGTGCATGATTTTGTTATTTCCTGGTTCAGTATGTTTGATGATGTGAATTCTGCTATGTTTAAATTCCTGGTTCAGTTATTTCCTGGTTCAGTTCAATACTCTTTCAAAGTTAGGGTTACAGATACTATATCTGACTTATAAAACTGATGTCTTAAGCACTATTTTGTGTAGATTTTCTTATTATATATTTTATTTTTTGTATTTTGAATGCAGTTGTTATATATCATGTCTTCTAGTGGAACTATTGAAGATGCAAATAGCAAATCAGTTGAGCCTACAAATCAAACAGAGAGGAAAAGACAAAAGAAAAAGCTAACATCTAAAATTTGGAATGATTTTACAAAGTATGAATTAGAAAAGAAAGTTGATGGAAAAATTTTTAAAACAGAAGAAGCAAGATGTAATCACTGCAAAAGAATATTTAATGGAGCTAGTAGGTTGGGGATAACACATTTGAAAAATCATCTTGATAAGTGCCATTTATTTTTGAAGAATACTAATGTCAAAGGCCAACTAATGTTACAAACATCATTGCAAAAAGAGGATGGCACTTGTTCTTTGAGTAGCTATACATATGATGAAGATGTTAGTCGTAAGAAGCTTATACGGATGTTTGTTATGCATGAATACCCATTAATTTGCTATGGTTGAGCATGAAGGATTTATTGATTTTGTTAAGTCTTTAAGACCATCTTTTGAATTAAAGAGTCGCATAACCCTTAGAAAAGGGATTATGGAAACATATTTAGAGGAAAAGAAAAAACTTTATGATATGTTTGGTCTACTTTCATATCGGATAAGTGCAACTATGGATTTGTGGACTTCTAGACAAAACAAGTCTTATTTATGTGTGACAGCATATTTCATTGATGATGATTGGAATTTAAAAAAAAAATTAATTTTATGCATATGGGAGGAAGATATACTGGAGTCAATTTGTGTAATACATTTATCAAAAATATGATTGATTGGAACATTGATCGTAAGTTATTTGTATTAACATTGGATAATGATCGTGCCAATGATGTATGTGTTAGAGAAATCGTGGATAGGCTTCAAGGAGCACTTGTATGTAATGGCAAGTTCTTTCATGTGAGATGTGCTGCACATATTATTAATTTAGTTATGCGGGATGGACTAAAAAAATTAAAATGGTAATTGAAATATTAGAGAAATGGTGAAGATTGTTCGAAGCTCTCCACTACAGTTAGAGGAGTTTGAAAAGAGGGCTAAAGAATATAATTTGAATATTCATAGAGGTTTGTCAATTGATGTCCCAATACGGTGGAACTCTACGTACATGATGCTAAGGGATGCTTGTTATTATAAAGAGGCTTTTAAAAGATTGCAGTGTCATGATCCATACAAATATGATATGTGCCCAACAAATGATAATTGGATAGAGGTAAAAACATGTTGTCAAGCTTTGAAAAACTTCTATAACATCACCGAGCTCCTTTCAGGCACATTATATCCAACTGCAAATCTCTTTTTTCAAGAATTTTGTAAAATTCAATTGCAAATTATTGAATGGTGCACAAATCCTAAGGATCAACTTTTTCTCTTTATGGCATTATCAATGAAGGAGAAGTTTGACAAATATTGGCAACAATCTAATCTCATGCTAGCAGTGGGTTCATTCTTAGATCCTCATTACAAAATGAAGATGGTAGAATTTTATTACTCACAGATTTACTCTTTAAATGGAGAAAAAGAGGTCAGTGATGTTCAAAATGTTATTCGAAACCTTTATAGTGAGTATGAAAAAAAATTTCCTTCATTTTCTATTCCAATTACTCATGATATTGGTTCATCGAGAGATAGCGGATATATTTTTGATGAGTTTGATGAGATGGAAGGAAGAAAAAAAAGTTTGCACAATTTATGAAGAAGAATGCACAACAACAATAAATTAGAACATATTTGGATATATATGGAGGAATCTATTTGGCCATGGGTTGAAGGTGATGCTTTTGATATTTTAGGCTGATGGAAATCTAATGGTCCAAAGTATCCTATCTTATCTCAGATTGCAAGAGATATTTTGGCAATTCCAGTATCTACTGTAGCTTCAGAATCAGCATTTAGTACAGGTGGACGAGTGATAGATGCATTTCGAAGTTCATTAGATCCTGATATTGTTGAAGCTGTGATTTGTCTTCAAGATTGGCTGAGATCTAAGAAAAAAGGTAACTTATTGCATTTTATACAATATTTTTATTAGATTTAACTTATTTATAATATTTTACTATTTTTTAAAATTTCGTTTAAGGTCATATTCCTTCCATTATTCATGATCTTAATTCTCCTACTATGTTGGATAAGGTAAATGCAAATGATGTGTAGTTTTTAAAAAATAACTTATTATTTTTATTTATATATATTGAACTTTTGTACTAATAATATTCTTAACATGTTTTATTTTAGGATGATTAGAGCATTGAAGATTGTCATATGATGTTATTCAATGATTTGTGAACTTTTTACTTAATAGTTTATGAAATACTTCTTATGACATTTGAGTTTATGAGATGCATTTAAGATTTATCGTCAACAAATCCTATTAAATATTTTCATGTTATGACTTAATGCTTTCAGCTATATAATATGAATCATATGATGCAAATACTATATGGCATATGCAGGTTGCCAATGTTGCCATGTATCGGGGGCAATCGATACCGACCTTAACCTGCCAATTTTGCCTTATTTATTTCATTCCAAAAATTTTGTGCTTGTGTGGGCTGTGATAATATTTTGAGCCTATTCAATTTAATTTGGCAATGATGATAGGGACTTCCAATTTGTTTTAACGCTCAATGTGTGGGCTATGAAATCATGACTTGGAGGGCATTTCTAAATGCAACCGTTGTGATTTGTGAAGCATATGTTTGACACTGAAATCATGACTTGGAGGGCATTTCTAAATGCAACCGTTGTGATTTATGAAGCATATGTTTGACACTCTATCTGAGCCAAGGGCCATGATGTTAGGCAGATTCATAGCATTTCCTAACTCGGATGTATGCAAATTGTAACCATCAGGAAGTAATAGCTGATAATGTCTTTCTAAGCCAACTCAAACTATGTCCCTATATCTGATAAGTTACTAGTGTTTTGGAGGATATTTATTCATTTCCTTGATCAGGTCTGTGATATATTTTAAGAATCATACATCTTTGATCAGGTCTGTGATATATTTTTAAAAATCATACTTCGTGGATGCTTGGTAAATTACTTATTTTAAGCCTAGCCCCTTGATATGATCATTTATATTATAAAACTTGACCTTTGTCCTATGTTTTCGTTCCTTTGTGTTCTTCAGGTTGGTAATTGTTTGGGCACTTTGATCAAAACATTCAAGGCTTCTTTTCTGCCATTCTTTGGTGAACTTGCTATGTACATAACACCAATGTTGGTAAGTCCTAAGAAACATGCTACTTGTATTTCTTAGTAGTACATAAGAAAATATGCTTGACATTTTGCTTTTCCTGTTGTATTTATGCATTTTTTGTATTAGTGAACTGCGAATTCTTATATATGTCTACATTTTCGTGAAAATTCTTGTCTCAATGCTTAATGATTTCCATCTCAAATATTTTAGGTCCTGTTACACTATTGCTTAGTTGGATTTGTTGTGGATTTCAACTTCTTTCAAGTTTCTTAAGAGAACATTTATGTAGCCATATTCTTATTGCCTATGTTTTGTTCTTGTCGTAGGGAGTTTAGTGGCTTCTTTAGTATTCCTCTATTTATTAACTCTTTCACAACTATTCATCATATAATACCATCATGAGATCATAGAAATTTCTATCTTCATATTCGTGTCTGTATCCGTATATAACAAATATGGATATGCTTGATATCCAATTTATATTCGTATCCGTATATAATAAATATGGATATGCTAGATATCCGATTCGTATCCGTATCCGTATATAATAAATATGGATATGCTGGATATCCGATTCGTATCCATATCCGTATATAATAAATATGGATATACTTGATATCCGATTCGTATCCGTATCCGTTTAGAATAAATATGGATATGAATTTTAATATCCGTTTAGTATTCGTATTCGTATTCGTATCCGTTAAAAAATATGGATACAAATACGGATATACTACTATCCTATCCGTATCCGATCCATTTTCAGCCCTAATGCCATAGATTCTCACTCAATTTGACCTTATTTTTTGAAAAAAAAGGTCCATCTATATTCTATTTATATAATGTCTTTTTTTTGTTTATTTTTCTTTATAGATCTTATGGTTTGAAACTGTTGTGACAGGATCCTTCTGGAGCTCCAGTCACTAAAGAAAAGTAGCAACTCAAATTGGCAAATTGCCCATTTGCAACAACCAGCTCAACTGTCACCTGGCCTGCTTACGTCCGATCAAGAAGACTCAGTGACCAAATCACACTCCATTTAGTTCACTAGACAATACACTCCCTGTTAAGAGTTCTCAGCATCCAGAATGTTTTTCACCCAAAGTTAGTCAGATGAATGCAAACCATCTTATAGGACTAAGGGTATAGGCCTGTCCGAGCCTGCTATGGTTGTACTCTTCTGTTAAGTGTTTTTTTCCTTCTCATTCACTTGTTAACTTCATTTTAGTTCTCCACCAAACAGCTATACATCAGACCATGGACGGTAATCATCTTCAAGCATAACAGGGAATTGGTCTTCCAAAAAGTTTAATTGTTATGTTAAACAAAAAACAAAAGGAACATATAGAAAGTTAAAAGGTTGAAATGTTACTCACTTATCCAACATTTCAGCAATAGCAGAAAACCATATTAAAATAAGCCAACCAATATATGCAGACTTGCACACAAAAACCTATTAAAGAACAATGTTAATAATGGAATATGTCTGAAGAACAGCAAAAGAAAGCAATCATTTACTAATGTCAATGTTTCACCAGTGTAAATTGACAATTAGACTACATAACAGCATAAAAACAGTTGACCGTCCGGAACTGACATAAATAACTACCATCTTGAACTTAAAATACTTAAAATTTCATGCATCAAAACAGTTCTACAAAGCGGACATATGGAGATTATAAACACCAGGTCATGTGTTTTATATAGTAATCATTGGAGATAAAAGATGCCTCTTGCCAAAGCTGTGGCCATGTATGGCCAAGCTCTGGAAAGTTTCAAGAGGCTAAGAAATACTATTAATTGTCTTAGGCACACAAATGTTAATTTCTGCAGCAAAGGATGTTCTGATGTAAGCAAACATAGAAAAAGATTTTCTATGTTTAGTAAAACAAAATTTATGATAGATTGATTACATGGTGTGTCTGAATTATAAAACAAAATTTGAATGACTACTAAATGTTTACTAAGCCTAGCTTGGCAAGGTTACTCATACCATAGGATTTTCATATACATACTCTATGACTATGTTCTTGTATGTCAGCCTCATTTATTATAGCAAAAGTTTATAAAATGCCTGATGTCATTTCTTATCTTCTGGTCATTGTCAGATTATTCTGACCGACTAGTATTTCACAATCCATGTCTAGCCTCTCTCCTGTTCAAAATCTGATTATAGGTTAATCATCACCAACAACAAACTGACATCAGTTTGCATGGAAGTCAAGAAAGTTTGAATAAAACCTTGATGAACTAGAGTTTGCACGGCAGATGTCATTTGAATGATTCTAGAATAACGAAACCCAATAACGCTGTAATGGAAAGTGGAATCCAATAAAACTGTTTAATGTCGCATTTAAATGAGAGATAGAGAGGTGGGTAGGGGCCTCTTGCACTTGCCATGGGCAATGGATTTAATCCCAAGGTTTTCTAAAATGAGAGGGGCCGATCGATTAACAGCCATCCATATCACCATGAAACATGCTGGAATAGTAAAGATTAAAACAGAGAGAGCGAAAAAGAACCAGAGAAACAGAGATACATGACAGAGACTGCAACAACTAGTAGAGACAAGGAGGGAGAGGGGTGGGGGTGCAAAAAGGAACGTCGCCAAAGAAACAAAAGCGATGCCCGAGGAATCCAAAGGAGCGAGGGAGGCGCACTCAGTTGCCATTATACTTTTATGAGAAGAAAGTTTCGTCAAAAGTTTATATTAAGAAATTAAAAGGAGAAGAAGAAAGAGATAATGCGAAATGATGAGCCCACAACAATTACAAACTCATGTAACACGACAGCACTTGAGCTTTAAACAATAACCAGGTAAAAGTAAGGTGGACATAAAGTTAGAATAAACGAAAGAGAAAAGAAATAATACTTAAGCTTCAAGCATCCCAATCTTTACATATCTAAAGAAGAAGATGGGGATCTTGTTTTAAATAATAACAAACTAGATGCACTCGAAGTTCGTTGCAAGGAAAGAAAGAAGTCGGGAGAAGGCAGTATAGACTTGATTGTGACCTCACACGGTTGGCCTGTGGAATGAAGTGTTAGACTGGTTTACTGTGCCCACATATATAAAAAGAGTTTGTAACATCTAAAATTTAAATCTGTTTATTAAGAGTATCATAGTGCATTGGAATTGTGAGATGAAAACCATTACCATAAAAACTAGGAAATAGAAGTAACACGCAGAATGCAACAAACTTTGCATTCCCCTGATACTATACTTGTTGGAAATTGAAAAGACTCTTCGTATTCCAAGCTGTTGGAAATTGAAGAGACTCTTCGTATCCCAAGCTCATCTTGGGACTTGGTGTTTTTGGAAATTGTTATCTAGGGAATTATGTTTATTTATTGTTACTGGTTTCCATTCTATAAATACTATGTAATCCTTCCGTTTACAAAGCAATAGAAAAACTATTCATATTTTCTTCTTTCAACATTTGGTATCAGAGCTAAGTTGTTATCGGATAGGATGGCTTCTGTGAGTAGTGCCGGGAATGTCCAACCTCAACTCCCAAGGTTTGATGGGAAGAATTTTGAGCATTGGAAGATCCAGATGGAGGTGCTGTTCGGTTTTCAGGAGCTGACCGAGATTATTGAAGAAGGATTCGTCGAGCCAGGAGCAACGGCTGATTCGACAACGGAGGAGCAGAAGACAACAAAAGAAAATCGTAAGAAAGATCGTAAGGCTCTCTTTTACATCTTTCAAGCGATAGATTCGTCAATATTTGAAAAAGTGGCGAATTCGAAGACGGCAAAGGAAGCATGGGATACTCTCATCAAAATTTACAAAGGTGTTGAGAAGGTCCAGAAGGTTCGGCTTCAGACTCTTCGTCGACAATATGAGCTCCTTCAGATGGAAAAGTCGGAGTCCATTTCCGACTATTTCTCATGGGTCTTGACTCTTGTCAATCAAATGAAGGCCAATGGTGAGACTATTGGTGATCAACTTATTGTCGAGAAGATCCTTCGGACGCTAACGTTACAGTTTGAATATATTGTAACTTCCATTGAAGAGTCACGTGACCTCTCTGTTTTGACCGTGGATGAGTTGGTTGGCTCTCTACAAATGCATGAGCAACGACTCAAGGAGAAGTCCAAGACGATGGAGGCCAAGACAGTGGAGGAGGCTCTTCAAAGCCAGTTGGTGTTGCGTGATGACAAGAAGAATCTTTCTACTCAAATGAAAGATAAAAGGTGGTAGGAGAAGCAACCTCGACAACAAAAAGATAAGTCCCATATTCAATGTTTTAATTGTAAAAAGTATGGGCATTATAAATCTGAGTGTCGAAGCAAAAGATCTGATGGTCAAAAGTTTCATGCTAAAGTAGCAAGTTCTGTCGACAGATTTGATGATGAGCATGATAATGCTCTTTTATTCACGTGTGATGCTTCGGTGGAGAACCATAAGAATGTTTGGTACTTAGACACTGGATGCAGTAATCATATGTGTGGTGAAAAGAAGTTATTTTCACATTTCGATGACACCTTTCATTCGGAGGTGAGGTTCGGGAATGATACAAAATTTCCTATCATGGGAAAGGGAAGCATTAAAATCAAGATAAAAGATGGATCGGTTTCAACCATTTCCAACGTCCATTATGTTCCTGGCTTTCGAGAGAATCTCCTGAGCATAGGACAGTTGTCCGAGCGAGGCTATCGCATCATCATCAAGGATGAGGTTTGCATGATTCATGATGGCAAAGGAGGATTGATTGCGAAGGTAAAAATGGCTCAAAATCGCCTTTTTTCTTTGTATATTAATTATGCTACATCGTGTTTTAGTGCCTCGGTGCAAGATTCTTCATGGCTTTGGCACAAGCGGTTCGGACATGTGAATTTCGACAGCTTGAAGCTATTGTGTCGAAAGAAGATGGTGCGAGGTATGTCCAAAATTTCTTCTCCAAAGGAGATCTGCGAACCATGCGTCATTGGGAAGAAATCTAGAGAAAGCTTCCCTTCAGGACAATCATGGAGAGCGATGAAGCCATTAGAGTTAGTTCACTCTGATCTCTGCGGACCGCTTGGTGAATCGTCGAATCGAGGGTACAGGTATTTTGTTACCTTCATCGATGACTTTAGCAGAAAAACATGGGTTTATTTCTTGAAGCAGAAGTCCAACGCCATCGATGCTTTCAAAGAGTTTAAAGCCTATGTTGAAAACCAAAGTGGGCACAAAATTCGGATTCTCCGAACTGATCGTGGCACAGAATATTTGGTTGGTGATGGTTTCTTCAAGCAATGCAGCATCAAGCATCAATTGACAGCATGGTATACTCCTCAACAGAACGGAGTATCAGAAAGGAAAAACCACACTATTGTTGATATGGTACGTACTATGCTTCATTCTAAACATTTGCCAAAGTATTTCTGGGCGGAGGCGGTTGCTTGTGCTATTTATTTGTTGAACAGATGTCCCACTAAAGGTCTTGAGTTCAAGACACCGACGGAGGTATGGAGTGGTCGAATCCCTTCAGTTATGCATCTTCGTGTGTTTGGGTGTATTGCTTATGCCCATGTGCCAAATGAGCTACGTAAGAAGCTTGATGAGAAGAGCGAGAAGTGCATCTTCTTCGGTTACAGCAATGAGACAAAGGGTTATCGATTGTATAATTCAGTAACAAAAAGGTCATTATCAGTCGAGATGTTACCTTCGACGAGGAAGGAGAGTGGACTTGGAGCTCAGAAGAAAAGAAGCAGTTTCGCTTCGTCCTAGATGAGGAGGAGACGGTTCAGCCCGATTCAGATAGTCAATCTGAACCAGTAGCAGCTTCGATGGAACCAGGTTCGATAGCAGGGACTACAACAGCAGTTACTTCATCAAATCCTGTCGAACAACTTACTGAAAGTTCCTCACGTCTACGGCGAGAACGAGTTTTGCCAACTCGTTTAAGGGATTGCATTTTGTCAAAAGATGATGATCCCTCTGATGAAGAAATTATCAATTTTGCTCTTTTTGCAGATTGTCATCCCACAAAGTTTCAGGAGGCTTCCCAAGATGATGATTGGGTTCGTGCGATGGATGGTGAGATCCATGCAATCGAGAAAAATGATACATGGGAGCTCACTTCTCTTCCAGAAGGCAAGAAGTCCATCGGCGTAAAGTGGGTCTATAAGATCAAGTACAAGCCTAATGGTGATGTTGATCGGTTGAAGGCTCGGCTTATAGTCAAGGGTTACAAACAAAAACCCGGGATTGACTATTTTGAGGTATTTGCTCCGGTTGCAAGGATGGATACTATTCGTATGATTTTTGCTTTAGCTGCTCAAAGATGCTGGAAAATACATCAAATGGATGTCAAGTCCGCATTTCTCAATGGCGTACTTGAGGAGGAGGTGTATGTGGATCAACCTGAGGGTTATGTCAAGAAAGGACAAGAGGGCTTTGTCTACAAATTGAAGAAAGCTCTTTACGGCCTTAAGCAAGCCCCACGAGCATGGTATACCAGAATTGATTCTTATTTTCTGAATCACGGTTTTACTAGGTGTCCTTATGAGCATACTTTATATGTAAAAATTGGCTTGAATGGTGAGATGCTCATTGTTTGCTTATATGTCGATGATCTCATATTTACTGAAGATTGTCAAGAGATGATTTGTGACTTCAGGGAGGCTATGACTCATGAGTTCGAGATGGCGGACATGGGTCTGATGTATTATTTTCTCGGCCTTGAAGTTACACAATCGGAGGATGGTATTTTTATTTGTCAACAAAAGTATGCCAAGGATATTCTTGAGCGTTTTAAGATGGCTACTTGTAAACCAATTAGCACTCCCATGGAGGACAGATTGAAGTTGACAAAAGACGGAAGTGGTTCCGAAGTCGATCCTACTTATTTCAAGAGGCTAGTCGGGAGTCTGAGATATTTGACTTCTACCAGGCCAGATCTTGTTTTTAGTGTTGGAATGATAAGCAGATTTATGGAGATTCCTAGACAATCACATTTGCAGGCGGCAAAAAGAATTCTACGATACATTAAAGGTACTATAAATGATGGTGTATTCTATACTGCTTCTAATGTTTTTCAGCTTGTAGGATACACAGACAGTGATTGGGGAGGTGATATTGGAGAAAGAAAGAGTACTTCCGGGTATATTTTCTCTTTAGAAAATGGAATTTTTTCCTGGTCTTCAAAGAAGCAGCAGGTGGTTGCTTTGTCCAGCGCTGAAGCGGAATATATAGCAGCGGCTTATTGTGCTACTCAAGCAGTTTGGTTGCGTTCGATGCTTGCTGAGTTACAGCATAAGCAGAAGCATTCGACGATGATTTATTGTGATAACAAGTCAGCAATTGCCCTTGCAAATAATCCAGTCTTCCATGGAAGAAGCAAGCACATTGATATAAAGTACCACTTCATTCGAGATCTGGTGAAATCTGAGGAGATTGTGCTGCAGTATTGCAAGACGGAAGACCAAGTGGCTGATATGTTCACTAAGCCGTTGAAGTCAGATTCCTTCCTTAAACTCAAGAGACTGATCGGCATGGTCAAGATGACCTCGGTCTAAGGGAGGCTGTTGGAAATTGAAAAGACTCTTCGTATTCCAAGCTGTTAGAAATTGAAGAGACTCTTCGTATCCCAAGCTCATCTTGGGACTTGGTGTTTTTGGAAATTGTTATCTAGGGAATTATGTTTATTTATTGTTACTGGTTTCCATTCTATAAATACTATGTAATCCTTCCGTTTACAAAGCAATAGAAAAACTATTCAATATTTCCTTCTTCCAACAATACTCCATCTTTTCTTTCTAACACACTCCAGGGCACACTCCTACCATAATTGTGTAGAGCACCAGAACATGGTGGGCCTCCTTGTCCCAACTTAAGTACAACTAAAAAAACAAATTAACAAACAGTAAATAAACAAACCTCTAGGACAATCATATATTAATCCAAAACATAGTAGTCATAATATAATGTAGTCTTTTAACAGCCAAATTCACCAGTTACTTGGCTTATCCTTCACATCATAATTCAGGGGCAAATCCAGTTCGCATTACAGAACACCCTTTTCCCATCTTGACCTTACAGAAAAGTTCCAGAACCTATTCCATGAACTAATGCATCCAATTTTTTAGGAGAGAACGCACTGATAAACTGACACCCAGATCCCAAATCCACCAACGTGACTTTTGAGAACCAAAAAAGAAATCTGGTAAACCCTTTTCACTTAATAACTCTGCAGAGTCTTATATTCTTTTGTCTATCAAAGCCAAGTGAAACAATCAGATCAGATATTCTTTGTCGAAAGCAACACGCTGGTTTGTCTGATGACTCAAACTACCATTCCATTAAAAAAAGAAATATAAAGAAAAAGAAAAATGATCATAGATGCTAGCATATTTATGAAGATAATTTAGGAGCTTGTGAAGACATATCTAATAAGGATCTATAACCCCAAAAAAGACAGTTACAATGATCTAAAAAAGCATCTGAGAATTTATCATCACCTTTTACTATTACTACTACTACTACTATTATTGTTATTATTATTATTATTATTTAAAATCTTTCAAGCTAATTCCACAAAGCTCGAAACAAATGGCGTAGACGCAAAATTAAAGAGACAACCAAACATGAAAGAAGGCTCGGAGCAAGGAGCAGTAGCACAAAGACACTTGTTATTCCACACAGAGAGACCAGTAGACTAGGGGGGGCGTAGACAGGAGTGAGAGACTCACCTTGAATTTGATCGGCTGGGTGCCGGCAACGTGAGGGAGAAGGCGAGAAATAAGTGGGAAGTTGGGAAGGTCCTCGACTCTTATAATTCCTTCCACCAACTATACGCACAATGTGAAGTGGCAAGGAGAACACCCAGAGCCGAATCAAAGGGAAAATAGAGAGAGAGAGAGTAAGGAAAGGTCCGAACCCTAACTGTAGATAACGGAGTCACCTTGATATCGTTGGATTGACGGCGAGAAAATCGATGCCGCACGGAGAAGGAAGAGGCAGGGAGGAAGATCGGGCCGGAAGAGCTGCTCGGTTTGATGGAAGAGGCAAGAAGGCACAGCAATCGATATCGAGGGTAGCGTTCGAAGGAAGAGGGAGCAGAGAGAGCTAGGGCTTCGCAAGTTCTGGGATGAAAACTCGGTTTGAAGTAAAGCTCTGGGATGAAAAGCTCTGGGACGAAAGCTCAAGCCAACACTTGAGAGGAAGCTAGGGCATTAGATCTGGGAGGAACGCTCGGGCCGGGAGAAGATATTTTAGGAGTTCGATGCCGACACAGATCAGACGCTTTAAACAAGCGTCGGGATGATTTGGAATGATTCGGGCCTCCCCGATGCTCCACCCTAGCATCTGAAAAATAGCGTTGCTACACTGAATATTTGTTGTAGTGAAACTTATTTATGGGCACAAGCAATCAAGCCTTATACACTAGCCCTCCAAGCTAATATTCTTATTTACGGGTACAAGGGGACCTTACACACTAGTCCTCCAAGCTAATCTTTTTGTTTACGGGTACAAGGGGACCTTACATACTAGCCCTCCAAGCTAGTCTTCTTGTTTACAGGTACAAGGAGACCTTACACAACACTTGTTTCCGAGCACAAGCGAGCCTTACAAGATCAAGCACAATAGTATCAAGATTATACAATAAGCTCCTAATAAATGAGAAGATATTCAACAAAAAATACTTAGCAAATTTGAAGAATGCTTCTCAAGATAGCTTCTTTCTTTGAGCACGTCGGAGCAGTAATGAAGCCTTTGATTGAAGCTTCAATACTCTTCAAATAATGGTTGTTGGAGCTTGAATCACCACGCCAAGAATCAGAAATAAATCCACTTTGGTGGCTTTGAAACAATGAATGTAACTCTCTAATAAACCAAGAATAAATCTCTCTTTCAAATGATTCTTTTCACAAACATTTTCAACAAGATTTTCACTCTATTTTAACGTGATTTTTCACTCTTTTTCTCTTTCTTTTTCTTCTATTTTTCTTTCCTCTTTTTTTGCTCAAAAATAACTAATCAACAGCTCATATATATACGAAGAAAAAATATAGCTGTTGCACATTACTGTTGTGAAATAGAGGAGGGAGTGAGAGAGAGAGAGAATCGGCCAAGAGAAGGCCATGAAAAGAAAATTTCAAACGGTAACAATAGATGAAGTAGAATCTATTTCACAACAATTAGAAGCCAAGAAAAGAAACCAGTCAAAGGAAGCAAGAAGTTGGCATTCCAAAAATGCAAAATCGACATTCCAACATCTATCCAAAAAGAAGCCAGCCAATGGAATTTAAAAGTTGGCATTCCAAAATTCCCAAATCGGGATTCCAAGGAAAAGTTGGCATTCCAACCTTGATTCCAAAAGCCACCAGTCGAATGAAAAGTGTTGGCATTCCAAAATTCCTAAATCGGCATTCCAAGAAAAAGTTGAAATTCCAACCTTGATTCCAACTTTTGAATCACAGGAAAAAAACAACTGTGAGCTCATGAAGATTAGCATGCCAAAAGGACAAGTTGGCATTCTAACTTAAAGCTCTTAAACTTCCAACATAGGGCATTAAAAATCTGGCAGCCCAACATAAAATTTCGGTCATCCAATAAATATTTGAAAAATAGTTTTAGCACTCATTCAACTCCAAGAAAATATTCACAACATGTAGAGGCTAAATAAAACTTTATAGAATAAATATTTGATTGCAGAGTTTGTAAGAATGATTTGTAAAATAATTAAATCCAGTTCAAGACAATGCAAATATAATTAAACTTGAAAGTCATTTTGTAAAGTAAACCGTCCAAATATAAAACATATAAAAATCATCCAGTGATTATGAAATCCAAGTCCTTTGTAAAAATAATTTAATCACTCCAAACCTTTTGAAAATAATTTTAATTATAAAGAACATCCATAGAATTAATACATTACCTTCCATTTTGAATCATAATTTACCTTGAGTTGAAGCAACACCATCTTCTTGATGATTTATCTGAAATTTATTTAACTCAACTACAAGATCATTAGTATCATACTTAATTATTTTGCAGTCATTAAAATGAATATAAGGCCAACAATCTCCTCCTTTTTGATGATGAAAAAACTATTAAGTATACAATAAGAAATAGAAAATTTCAATCATACCAATCCTTGACAATTTGAAGTATAAGACGGAGCGTGCCAAAATTTAGCGTATCGTACCGAAACTCTAAATTTTAAGATCACTTAAAATATGATATTTTTTTAAAAAAAATACATTGCATAACTCCCCCTTAGGTTTTAAATATATGCATTGTTTTGAAATATCATGATGTATGCATTTTCTCATTATATGCTATTCTCTTTCCTTTTAAATGTATGTTTTTTTTCTTTTAAAATACCACAATGCATGCTATTCTCTTCTATGAATGCTATTATCTCTCATGAATGAAATGTATGCTATTCTCTCCCCTATGATTGAATTCTCTTCCCCATGACATGCTATTCTCTCCCCCTTTTGTCATCAATTAAAAAGAGATGAAAGAATGTGCACAATTTTTTGTTTGTCTTTTCTTCAATAGTAATAAGGAGTAGCATAACTAAGGCATAAAGAGATTCAACATTTAATAACAATCATCATTCATAATTTTTGAATATCACTTTTTCATACCAATTAAAAATTTAGGATCAAAATATCACTTTTTCATATAAGAGCAGGGTAGTATGTTTTATAGTTTGATACCAATAAGAAAATATATTTAGATCATTGCATCATTCAAGAATTGATACCAATTAAGAAATTTAATATTCAATACATCAAACCACTTTCATACATCAAAGCACTTATCACAATAACATATTTTATACTCAATACATCACAGTACTTAATGCATCAAAGTATCTAATTATTCAAATAAGTTCATTCTCCCCCTTACTAATTTAAAAAAACATGTTGAGATACAATGTTAATAGATACCAAAAAAATGTGTTTGATTTCATATATGCTCACATTGTTCTCCCCCTAAATATTAAAATTTTATCTATATGCAATAAGAGTTTTATGCCACAAATGATACCAATATCATATAATCCAAGCATTTATTAAATGTATCATGCTAATCTCAATACATAGACATTTAGCAATCATCACATATCAAATGCACATAAACAAATATATTTTGTATCACCTCTATCAAATCCTTTTTATTTCACATATAAACAATTAATTATAAGATATGATCAAGAAATGATTTCAATTAAAAATATGCATTTAATGATCAAAGACTCACAATAGAATCATGTCAAGCAAGGAGTATACAAATCAAACTGATATCAATAGTTGCTAATACCAATTGTATCCGATCATGCTTCTATAAAATTTTAAATTAATAATTTCATCAATACCATTAGAATCTAATCTACATGATGAGCCTGTAGGGTTACCGATACATTTGTATTTCTCCATGCCAAATTTCTTCAAGATTTTCTTGATATACATGGATTGACTTATGAAGATTCTTTTCTTTTATTGCTTGATTTGAAGTCCGAAAATATAATTGAATTTACCGATCATGCTCATCTCGAACTCTTGAATTTACCGATCATGCTCATCTCGAACTTTCCTGTATAAGCTTTGTAAAGTCTTGGTACAAGAGATCATTAGTAGTACCAAATACAATATCATTTATAGAAATTTGTACTATCAACATATTATCATTTTCACTTTTAATAAATAATATTGTATCAATATTTCTACTAATAAATTTATTGCTAACCAAGAACTTAATAAGCCTATCATACCACATTCAGGGTACTTATCTCAAACCATATAAAGCTTTGTTCAATATGAATACATGGTTTGGAAACAAGTGATTTTCGAAATTGGGTGGTTGATCAACAAACACTTGTTCAACAATATATTCATTAAGAAAAATGCTTTAAATAACTATTTAATATAATCATACAAGATGTAAATGCAAGGAGTGATCTAATAGTTTCTAATCAATAAGAACATAAGATTCATCAAAATCAATATCAATTTCTGATTATATCCTATAGTTACCAATCTTGCTTTATCTCTAATAATCATACTCATCCACTTAGTTTCTAAATGTCCATTTAGTTTCAATAATTAGATTATGTGATCTACTAACTAGTGTCCATTATCATGCATGCCATTTAAGTTCTATGTAAGGAACAAAAACTAAATTATTACATGCATCCCTAAATGATGATCTAGTCTTAATATCATAAGATGGATCACTTAATATTAGCTCTTTAGGATGATTATGGACATACCTTCGCTCTCTTTCAAATTCAGCATTACCTTGAGGTTCATCATGTTTAATTTCCTTTCTCTTCTAAGGCAAGCTCTTTGATTTGATCATCAATTTCATCTGCATCATTCAAAGCCTTTCTCTTCCTTGATAAAAGATCATTAGATTCATCGAATATGACTTGAATTCAAGGTCCTGTCATTTCTTTCTACTATAATCATAACAAAATTTTTAAAGTGATGGTTTTCAGATTTTTTTTTGAATACTTCTAATAGATAAAACATGAAAACCTTTTCATTTAAAATACTTCTAAAGAATTTTTGAAATGAAAGAAAAGCTATATCTTTGTTAGCTAAGAATAAAACCAATGTAAATCAAGAAAATCATCAATAATTATAAATCCATATGCAAAGGTTCTAATAGTCTAGAAGTTGAAATCATATTTTTAGACTTGAAAGAAATTCTAGTTTGTTTTTCAAAACTTGCATGCATCACAAATCTTATCTTTTTCAAAATTCAATTTTGGCAAACATTTAACCAAATCCTTTTTGAATAATTTAGAAAAAGAATCCATACTAACATAAGAAAGTCTCCGATATCATAACTAGATTCACCAATTTTAGCATTTATGGCAACTAAACAATCAAAACTATGGTCATTCAAATCAACAATATAAACATTTCTAAACATATGACCAATAAATTTCATGTAGTTATCAGCAGGATTAATAACTATGCAAAGAGATAATTAAAATACCTTTAAAATATTTTTCATATAATTGGATAATGTTAAGCAAGTTATAATTTAATCCATTTATAAGCAAGATATTGCCAATAAAAGTAGAGGGAGTGATACCAATTTTACCAATGCCAAAAATTTTACTTTGGCCATTATCTCTAAGATAACCACTCCTTCATCATTACATCCAAAGTGATAAAATGAGATTCATCACCCATCATGTGTCTTGAGCACCCGCTATTAATGTATCATTTACTTTTTGCTCCACGGGTTGCAAGACACACCTGCATTCATAAAATCATGTCTTGCTTCTAGGTACCCAAGCCTTCTTGGGTCCTTTAAGGTTAGTCAAGATAGTTCCTTTTAGAACCCAAATCTTTTTAACATTATTGCAAGAATGTAAATGACAAGAATAAGCTTTGTGACCTTTAATTCCACATTTAAAACATGTAATATTAGAAAAATCATTTTGAGGAACAAAATATTTTTTAAAAGTTTTTGTTTCTTTAAAGGATTATATCCTAAGCATGCTTTATCAAAAACTGCTTTTTGATTTTCAAGAATCATATTAAGTTTGGTTGATCTTAAGGTAAATTTTTCAACAATGGGTTTAAGCTTTTCAACTTTATTTTTTAAATTCATATTTTCTTGTGATAAAGAGTCATTTTCTTTTGAAACCTTTTTCTTTTCCAAAGCTAAGTTTTTAACTTGACTTTTCAATTCTTTATTCTTAGAACTAAGTTTTGCAAAATCATCTATCAATTCATAAAATGCACTATGCAATTCATTAAATGTAAAATTATCTAAAATACTAGGACTTACCTCATTATCATCGGCCATGAAACAAAGATTTGCTTTTCCATTTTCCTCTTCCTCTTTTCTTTGAAGCTTGATGTGTTACTATCGCTCCAAGTGGCTACCATAGCTTTCTTCTTGAATTTTTTGGGACCTTTCTTTAGATATGGACAATCTGACTTGTAGTGTCCCGGCTCATTGCATTCATAACAAATTATTTATTTTCTTTTTCATAGCTTGACTCTCCCTTCATTAATTCCATTTTTCTTTATCAAATTTCTTTCTCATAAATTTCTTAAATTTTCTTGTAACGAGAGCTATATCATTATCTTCATCACTTGAGCTCTCATTCTCATCCTTTTGGGCATCACACTTTAGTGCTATAAATCTCTTATTTTTATTTTTGGATTCTTCTTCATCAAGATGTTAACTTTGTTGAAGCTCATGAGTCATCAGCGATCCAATCAATTCTTCAAGAGATAGAATGTTTAAGTCTTTGGCTTCTTGTATTGCAGTGACTTTAGCTTCCTAACACCTAGGCAAGGATCTCAATACTTTTCTCATAAGATCAGCATTAGTGTAAGATTTACCAAGGCTTTTAAGCCCATTAATAATATTAGTGAATCTTGTAAACATATCAGAAATACTTTCATAAGATTTCATTTTAAACAATTCATACTTATGAACAAGCATATTAATTTTAGACTCTTTGACTTGATTGGTATCCTCATGGGTAACCTCTAACCTATTCCAAATTTCTTTAGCAGATAAACAAGTAGATATGCGATTAAACTCATTAGCATCTAAAGAGCAATATAAAACATTCATGGCTTTAGCATTGAGCTGAGCCATTTTCTTATCATGCACGTCACATTCCATTTCCGATTTTAAAATAATATCATCAAATTTAATAGTGGGTGTGTGAGGTCCATTGACTATGATGCTCCATAAATCATAATCAAGTGCTTGAATAAATATTTTCATTCGTGCTTTCCAATAAGTGTAATTAGTGCCATTAAATAGTGGTGGTCTATTGGTAGATTGCCCCTCACTCAATATGGAACTCGTTTGGGTTGTTATGATCTTTGGCTCAAAGCTTTTTAAGGTTTAAAATCAAGAGCACCTGTTCTAATACTACTTGTTGCCTAGATATAGCAACCCAAGAGGGGGGATGAATTGGGTTTCTCAAAAATTAACTAGACTATCTAGCAAGTATGTGCAATTAAATTTTTTTCACAAATAAACTAAGTGTAGTCAGTGAAGATAATATGCAAGCAACACAATAAATAGCATAAGCAAACATAAGGTATTTATAGTGGTTCGATGCCAACCTGCACCTACATCCACTCCCCAAGAATACCTTAGGTATTCCACTATCACCACTAGCCTACCTGACTAGCAAACTTATTTACGGGTATAAGCAATCAAGCCTTACACACTAGCCCTCCAAGCTAGTCTTCTTGTTTACGGGTACAAGAGGACCTTACATACTAGCCCTCCAAGCTAGTCTTCTTGTTTATGGGTACAAGAGGACCTTACACAACACTTGTTTCGGGGCACAAGCAAGCCTTACAAGATCAAGCACAATAATATCAAGATTATACAATAAGCTCCTAATAAATGAGCGGATATTCAACAAGAAATACTTAGCAAATTTGAAGAATACTTCTAAAGATGGCTTTTTTCTTTGAGCACGTCGGAGCAACAATGAAGCCTTTGATTGAAGCTTGAATGCTCTTGAAAGAATGGTTGTTGGAGCTTGAATCACCACGCCATGAATTAGAATAAATGCACTTTGGTGGCTTTGAAACAATGAATGTAACTCTCCAATAAATCAAGAATAAATCTCTCTTTCAAATGATTCTTTTCACAAAGATTTTCAATAAGATTTTCACTCTATTTTTCACACAAATTTTCACTCTTTTTCTCTTTCTTTTTCTTCTATTTTTCTTCTCTCTTTTCTTGCTAAAAAATAATTAATCAACAGCTCAATATATAAAAGAAGAAAAAATATAGCCGTTGCACATTACCGTTGTGAAATAGAGAAGGGAGTGAGAGAGAGAGAGAATCGGCCAAGAGAAGGCCATGAAAAGAAAATTTCAAATGGTAACAATAAATGAAGTAGAAATCCATTCCACAATAATTAGAAGCCAGAGAAAGGAACCAGTCGAAGGAAGCAAGAAGTTGGCATTCCAAAAATGCAAAATCAGCATTTCAACATTATCCAAAAAGAAGCTAGCTGATGGAATTTAAAAGTTGGCATTCCAAAATTCCCAAATCGGCATTCCAAGAAAAAGTTGGCATTCCAACCTTGATTCCAAAAGCCTCCAACCGTATGAAAAGTGTTGGCATTCCAAAATTCCCAAATCGGCATTCCAAGGATAAGTTGGCATTCCAACCTTGATTCCAACTTTTGAATCATAGGAAAAAAACAACAGTGAGCTCATGAAGAATAGCATGCCAAAAAGACAAGTTGGCATTCTAACTTAAAGCTCTTAAACTTCCAAAAGAGGGCATTAAAATTCTGGCAGCCCAACACAAAATTTGGTCATCCAATAAATATTTGAAAAATAGTTTTAGCACTCATTCAACTCCAAAAAAATATTCACAACACGTAGAGGCTAAATAAAACTTTATAGAATAAAGATTTGATTGCGGAGTTTGTAAGAATGATTTGTAAAATAATTAAATTCAGTTCAAGACAATGCAAATATAATTAAACTTGAAAGTCATTTTGTCAGTGAACCGTCCAAATATAAAATATATAAAAATCATCCAGTGATTATGAAATCCAAGTCCTTTGTAAAAATAATTTAATTGCTCCAAACCTTTTGAAAACAATTTAAATTGTAAAGCACATCCATAGAATTAATACATTACCTTCCATTTTGAATTATAATATACCTTGGGTTGAAGCAACACCATCTTCTTGATTATTCATCTGAAATTCATTTAACTCGATCTTGTAGTATCATACTTAATTGTTTTGTAGTCATCAAAATCAATATAAGGCCAACAATAGTGAAGAAGGAATTGAAGGTGATACAGTAGGTGAAATACCTATTCAAAAATCTATGATTAAGATAAAGAAGATCACTTTTCTTCTCTCAAGATTTTGAGCCATGTCCAAACATTACATTAATAAAATATCATGTAGGCTTGGATGTCAGAAGCCAATTGAATGAATTAGAACCCAATATCTCATTTATTGCTAAGGCATCCAACCTAGATGCCACCCATGTTGTTGAGACAGGCCCCAGGCATGGGTGGTGCAGGTGCCTACCCTATGATGATCTAGGCAAAGGTCTCCTGGGCATTCTAAGGCCCATATACCACCTAAGAGACTGCCTGTAACAATAATTTCAGTTCAATCACCAGCAGTACAATAACAGAGAGGATTAACCATCACAACCACACATTTCATTGATAAAATGCCATGCTGATAATAAATGAATTCAAAGATGTTATGCTTGGAGAACTACCAAATAGTACATTACAGAATTATCATTTACCATATACATATTTCCCACAGATCAGTTTCTCATACATGTGTGATGGTTTTGGCATCATCTCTTATGGTTTTGGCATCACCCCTTAACAATTTTTTGCATCAGAGCAAATTACATCATGGAAAATCAATTGTTCCTGTATCTAAACAAAAAGGCTGGTGTGGATAACTTTATCTGCCAAAAATATAAACGTGTAAAGAGACAGACTTTTAGTGGATTCAGATGCCATATGAAGTTATCAGAAACCAGGCACCTATGACTTGGGATGTCGTTAAAGGAGATGAACCTATAGCAAATGTGACACAAAAATCAACTAGTGTCACAATCAAGAGAAATTGGCAATAGTTTGTCCAACTAAAACCTTGCAATATAATGGACAGGAGCACAAAACTTCATGGAAAGATGAAGGATAATGAATCTAAAATATCTTCGCAGATATTAATGAATTAAATAAGATAACATCAAGCAGATATTAATGAATTAAATAAGGACAGAAGTACTTGTCCTTATTACTGTTCACCAAATAAAGAACACATGTATACGTATCACGATACACATGTATCACGTAGACATGTATCACAATCACTACAAGAAAAATAAAATATTGCGACGCCCAAATGCATCATAATTGCGTCACTAAACATGCTATTGCGACGCAATAGCGACGCAATGATGGCGTCGCTCAGATGTCCGTCGCAATATCCATTTGTCGCAATTGCGTTGCAATATTGCGACTCTCTACGACGCAATATTGCGTCGCAATATTGCGACGCATCCAAATGCATCACTAAATTAAAAATTAAATTATAATATTTAAAATTTTTATTAAATATTGCGACGCACTTAATTGCGTCGCAATATTACGATGCATTTAGTTGCGTCGCAATATTTTAATAATATTTTTGATATAATAGCGACGCAATTTGCGTTGCTAAAGCGTCGCAAATAATTTTTTTTTTAAAATATTACGACACAAGGTCATTGTGTTGCAATATTTATTAAAATATTTTAGATATAATAGCGACTCAATTTAAGTCGCTAATGCATCGCTATTAAATTTTTTTTTAAATTATTGCAATGCCAGGTCATTGCATCGTAATATTTAATAATAATATTTTAAAAATATTAGCGATGTAATTGCAGTCGCTAATGCGTCGCTAAATAAATATTTTTTTAAAAAAATAAAAATTTAAAAATTAAAATGGTTAATACAATTTCGTTACATTTAAATATTGATCGAAACATTCTTCACTCATATTGATCCAAACAATAATCATTCAATTTCCAAAAATAATTCATATATTAAAATTTTGAAGTTTTCATGTACAACATAAAAAAGAAAAAAAAATACATCAAGAATCTGAGCGATCACGTGGAGGCTGTGGAGGCTGGAGACTCTGCAACAAGCAGCTAACCATATCCCGCAAATAATGCATCTCATCTCACATGTTTGCAATCTCCTGATCCCGGCCTCGCATACGATCCTCAAAATCCTACTCGACCTCCTGCCGAACCTCCTCTGCAATAGATCTCCGAAGGTCGTCTAAACGCTCGGGAGGAAGATCACCAAAAACTCGCAAGCTGGAGGCCTGATGGGGAAAATATGTAGAAGCTCTAGTGCCCAGACCATAGACCCTGCGGTCTCGCGGCTGGGCACCAACAGCCTCCAAAAACACACGCCGACTCTCCTCTGCTGAGAGTTTGACGGGCGTCTCCCCATCAGTAGAGTCGACCTGTGATGCTTGGGAGCGAAGCTCCTCGACTCGTGTCTTTAAATTATGAAATCAACAATAAATGAGTTAATAAATTTTTTGAAATAAAATTTTAGAAATTAAATAAATACTACATAAATCTAATTTCTTACCGCAACCTCCCGTGATCGCGTGTCGACCCAGGAACCGTCCCTCCTGGTGTGTGTCGCCCTGAATAGACGAAACTCACCAGGATTTCTGCCCTCCTGCTCAGACTATAACATTAAAAAAAATGATATTAATACAAATATTTGTAAATAACTAAAATAGTAATTAAAATATTTATGTTTTCTTACCATATGCCGTATGTGCTTCTGAATCGAAATGGAGCCCGAAGTATGGCGGGAGAGACCCGTGCCAGGATCGCCCTTCTCAGATCGGCGGTTCGTGCTGGCTGATGCGGACCTCCTGTGCCAGCCATCGGACTGCCAGACCTATTGCCACTCATGCCAAATACCCTTTGGCATGTGCGCAGGATGCTGACCCGATGACCTCCAACGATGAAGCATGTCGGAGTATTGGCATCCCGTTAGAGCCTCCCATGCTGCCCTAATGGCATCATGGCTGGCAGGATCCCACGTATACTTTTTCTGCATTAAAATAAACAGTTAGTTTCTGAATTTATTAAGATTAAGAAATTTTATATCAGTGATAAATTATATTTAATAAGTTTACCTGAAACTCAGAAAAATAAAACTCCCTCGTGGCTGGAGATACGTGGTGCCAATCGTAGCCACTGGGATCTGCACGCCTCTGAAATACGGCACTGATGTGGCTAGATACATGATGCTGCTTAATAAATCTATTAAAAAATGCATGTTTATAAGTAATTGACTTAAAAACATAAACATATATTTTTAATTAGTATATACTTACAGCCCCTGAGCATTAAGTCGAAGTACGGTGCGGCCGATGGTGGAAGAACTCTCGGAGGTATGTGCCGATCGGCTGGATGGTAATACTGCTGGAGAGATCGAAGGCTGTGCGACTACTGGAGATCCGAACTCTCCATCTCTGACGCTCATGTGATCTGATGCAGTAGGGCTACGTCCCTGCTCACTCCGTTTGTCGTCGGTAGATCTACCTCTGCCCGTTATACTGAAAATACTAAAGATTCATATAATTAAATTACGATTAATGATTGACTATGTAAAAATTTAACACTTTTAAAAAAAAGTTAAATTTTAAAAAACCTCTATGTTTAATCAGTGTCATTTGTTTCGTGAAATGTTGGTTCAACATCCGATGCCGTATCGGACTGCGATTCAGTTTCATTATCATCGGAAGGAAACCGAACATTTGCATCCGCAATTTCTTGGACATCACCATTTGGATCTCTAAGTGATGTTTCAGGAGCCCTTGTGTCATCCTCAATTGCATGCATTTCCATCTCATCCTCTTGAAATGCAGGGCACTCGGCTGATTGACTTGATGAACTCTCCTCTAATACGATTGTTGAACGTGGGACGATTTTAGAAACGGCCCACCAATCTCGCTTGTCGTTGCGCAAACTTGGATATCCACAGTAAAAGACTTGCTGAGCTTGGGATGCAAGGATGAATGAGTCATATTTCTGCAATCTTCGTCGATGGTTCACTTCAACCAAATTTTAGTTGTTATGAACCCTTTTGCCCATAGGAACTATCAGATCGAACCAATCACAACGAAACAATACGGTTCGTTTCATAGGCCAACCGGGATATTCAACTTCAACCACCTCTACTAACTTTCCATAATAATCCTGCATATTTGCTCCAACACTTTCTCCTTTAACACACACGCCCCAATTCTGCGTGCCTCTTGAAGCTGCTAATCGTTCAATCTGAAATTTGTACCCATTTACAAAATAGCCAGTAGAGGTTGTTACGGTCTTCAATGGCCATTGTGATAGACATTTAATGAAAATATTGTCGGTTGTGGACCATGGACCGTTTACCTATAAATTAATAAGCTATTCACATCCAATTCAAAATATGAAAGCCATTATTGAAATTGATTGAGTGATACTACTCACAAATTCATAAAACCAGTAAGCAAACTCCGTTTCTAATTTCTGCCCAATTGCAACTTGACTGATGTCGGGATTCATCTGTCGTTGTCTATCACAAAACATCCTTATAGGATGAAAAGGATGAAAACTGATGTTAGCAATTAAATATTGTAGTATATTGTAATTTAAATTAAAATTTCCAATTAAGCATTGAAGTATATACTTACTCAATATATGGATCGACTTCTCTACAGTTCATTAGGAAGTAATAATGTGCTGCATTATACTCCATATCGCTAAGATTTCTTGACTTCTGCCCACCAAATGAACGGCTGATACCTTTAAAAATTGATATTCTATCGTCATTAGGTTTTCCTTCGTCCACACATACGTCATCGTTACGACCAAGATTTTGGCTCCTCGTGTGGATGTGACCCTCAAAGTAATGCGAGGCAAAAGCTGAAACTTCTTCGACCAAGTGTGCATTGCATATAGAACCTTCAACCCTTGCCTTATTACACACATTATTTTTTAACTTCTTAAGATACCTATATTTAAAGTTGAAACAAAAAATTAACCAATTTTCTTGCAATAAAATAATATTTGAAATGTCAACATATCTTAATGATGTATATATTTACCTCTCGAAAGGATACATCTAGCGATACTGCACAGGACCAGCTATGCTCGCTTCGTATGGCAAGTGAACGGTAAATGCTCCATTGAGTCAAAAAAATTGGGAGAAATATTCGCTCTAGCTTGCATAAAATAATTGGAATTTCCTCCTCAAGCCTTGCCATGGATGCAGAAGTAATGACTGCGGTAGATAACTCCTTGAAGAACAAGCTGAGCTCCGTAATTACCTTCCAGACATGTTGCAGAAGCAACTCACGAAAATCTACAGGTAATAACCGTTGCATGAAAACATGGCAGTCGTGACTCTTCATGCCGAACAACTTGAGCTTATGCATGTCCACACACCTACCGATATTTGAGGCATAACCATCTGGAAATTTTAACCCTCTAAGCCAGTTACATAAAACTTCTCGTGAATTTCTGTCAAGAGTGTAACAGGCTTTAGGATAGGTCCCATCGGCACTCCTTCTCAAATCACCTCTTCTGCAGTACTGATTAAGTTCTTCTCTTGACTTTGCAGTATCTTTTGTTTTTCCCGGGATGTTTAGCACCGTGTTAAATATGTTATCAAAGAAATTTTTCTTGATATGCATAACATCCAAGTTGTGCCGGATGAGATTTGTGCTCCAATAAGGCAAATCCCAAAATATACTTCGCTTCTTCTAGTTATGTTCTTTACATATACGGCCATTTATTCTATCTACATCCGGTTCCCATGCATACATCAACCCCAAATGCTCTATAGTATCAAATATATCTTTGCCGGACCTTACCAGTTCGGCAAATTTTGTGACTGCTTTGTTCTTCCGGAAGGCGATCAAGTTACGCCTGTAAGGATGATTTGGGGGCAAGAACTTCTTATGGTTATCAAACCATGACTGCTTACCACTCTTCTGCAATGTAAATGCATCCGAATCATACATGCAATGAGGGCATGCTAGACGTCCAGCAGTGCTCCAACCAGACAACATTGCATATGCCGGGAAATCACTTATTGTCCACATCAAAGCAGCTCTCATGATGAAATTCTGTTTCATAGAAATGTCATAGGCTATGACTCCTGTTTCCCAAAACATTTTCAATTCGGCCACCAATGGTTGCAGAAAGACATCAATCTTTTCCTTTGGATTTGATGGTCTTGGAACCAAAACGGTTAAAAACATTGCAGTATCTTTCATGCACTTCCACGAAGAAGGTTATATACAGTCAGTATCACAGGCCAACATGAATACTGTTGCCCCACTTTACCAAATGGTTAGAAGCCATCGGTACAAAGACCTAATCTCACATTCCTTATATCTTCAGCGAAATCAGGATGATTTTTATTGAAATGCTTCCAAGCCTTTGAATCTGATGGATGCCACATTTCATCCTCTTTAGATTCATGTTCGGCATGCCATCTCATATCAGCAGCTATTGCCTCAGATCTGTATAATCTCTGCAGGCGTGGGGTAAGAGGAAAGTAATGCATCCTCTTGTAAGGCACACTTTTCCTCCTACTTGTACTGGCTCCTCCTTCGCTGTTTTTGTACCTCGATTGCCCATAAATCTTACACCATCTTAGCTCTGAGTCTTCACCCCAAAATATCATACAATTGTTCAAGCAACAATCGATCTTATTTACTGGGAGCCCAAGCCCACGCAACAACTTCTTTGTTGCATAAAAACTGTCTGCTGCAACATTGTCATTTGGCAAAATTTCTTTGATTAACCCAGCTACAGAATTGAATGCCTTTTCTGATAATCGATGTTCTGCCTTAATATTCAACATTCGAGCAGCTGTAGAAAACTGGGAATGACCCTCACAACCAGGATACAATTCTTGATTTGCAGCACGCAACATATCGTAAAATTGCTGTGCATCTGGATTTGATTCTTTCATAAATGTATTTTGATTGAATTCAGTACCCGATGCATTCATCACCATTTGTTCATATGTGTTTAAATTCACAAATGGTTCATCTACGGGAATTGACTCTTGTTGGCCTATAACAGCTGCTGGAATATCCTCTGGTTCACCATGACAGTACCAAACATAGTAATTAGGAACAAACCCCTTCTTACACAAATGCACCTTAACAGTTTCAACATCTCTGTAGGCTTTATTCTGACACCTGTGGAAGTTGCATGGGCACCTAATCCTAGGGCCATCCATCCAGTCAGATTGGCTACATGCAAATGCGATAAATTCTTCCAATCCATTCAGAAAATCTGGATTAAGCAAGCCATCTTTTATCCTTGCATACATCCACGAGCGAGCCCCGCTCATTTTTGACCGACTTATACAAAGTCTGGTAAACCATTAAAGGAAACCACAAAATAAAACTATATTAGTATTACTAAATATATAACTAAATTATTTCTTTTACATAACTAAGGTTAATAACAACCATTTAAATCATTTATAACTAAACCAATTTTCTTTTAGGCAACTAAGGTCCCTACCATGCAAGGGCGAGCCACGGCTATGATCCTTGGCATGCTAGCAAGGACCGAGGCATAGGTTCATGGCTAATGGTAGGGCTTGAGTTCGGGTCGGGCTGCAAGGTGGTCCGTTTAATCATGAGACTTTACAAGCATTCAAGTGTCTTAAATTAATTCTACCTTCACTCCATGTCTATAAGGTAAGGCCCTATCCCATTCAAGAATATTTTTTGTGATATGTTATTCTGCTATTAATTATCATCGATCGGTTACATTAAAATTTCGACATCATTTCCCCATATGTTCTCCTAAATGTGTGGCATATAAGCCACACTAGGAGAACGTATGAGCAAATACAAACCGCAATCTCACCCAACGATGATTAATAGCAGACTAACATATCACAAAAAATATTCCCAAACTGTCCACCAGGACAATTTAAGAATTTGCAAGACTAAGGCTTACAAATTCTCAAATGGGTCTAAAGGTTATAGTGCTGTGATTAATAGTATGGAAGTCCAAAGACAATCAAACTTATGCTTGTTATTCTTAACTTCTTGTCAATTATACATATATAGGAATAGTGTTCTATATATATAGTCACTAACTTCTTAAGATTATTGTGTCGAATACAAATGTTTGTGAAGACTAAAATATAAATCATTGAAACTACTAATTTGTTGCTGCAAATTAAATAATAATACAACAATACTTTCTATCTAGCATTACATAATTTAATGCATCATTTAGTTTGCAGCAAAATGTAAATAATCAAGACATAACAATTATAAATAACTACAAATGCACAAATATTATTGCATAAATATTCTGCTTAAATTAATTATTGCATAAACATTTTGCAAATTAAATAATAATACAACAAGACTTTCTATCTAGCATTACAAATATTATTGCATAATCAAGACATAATAATCAGTCTATCCAAAGAGCTCCGACTAATGACATAAATTAATTAATTTATAACTAATCTAATAAAAAATTAGATTAGTGGTCACATTTTTTTTAATATTTGTCATCAAATTATTTGAAAATATTTTTAATAACAATAAAATATAATAGAATCTACATTTTTAGTTAATTTTTTTTCATGAGTGTTAAATTTTTTTTTTTAAGGGGCCGGAGGGTCGGGAAAACCCCCCTAGCTGTTACTTTTTTAAAAAAAAATTAAGTTGCCCATGTTTTAAAAATATATTTGTAATTTTTTATATTTATCATCAAATTATTTGAAAATATTTTTAAAAATAATAAAATATGATAGAATCTAATTTTTTGTTATTTTTTTTATGAGTGTTAATTTTTTTTTTAATTGAAAGGGCCAGGGGTGGGGGAAAAGCCCCCTAGCTGTTACCAAATTTTTTTTTTTTAATTGAAGGGGCCAGAGAAGACAAAATGGTGGGGGGGGGGGGGTTTCCCCACCCCCCCTGTTACCAATTTTTTTTTTTTTGACTGTGGCCTGGCCACCGTGGCCAGGCCACTGCTGGCCACGGCAGCGGCCGTGGCCGAAGAAGACAAAATGGGGGGGGGGGGTTTCCCCACCCCCCCTGTTACCAATTTTTTATTTTTTTTACTGTGGCCTGGCCACCGTGGCCAGGCCACTGCCGGCCACGGCAGCGGCTATGGCCGGCTTCTTCGGTCGTGGCCGGAGAAGATAAAATGGGGGGGGGGGTTTCCCCACCCCCCACCCCCCTGTTACCAATTATTATTATTATTATTATTTTGACTGTGGCCTGGCCACCAATTATTATTATTATTATTTTTTTGACTGTGGCCTGGCCACCGTGGCCAGGCCACTGCCGGCCACGGCAGCGGCCGTGGCCGGAGAAGACAAAATGGGGGGGGGGGGGGTTCCCCACCCCCTTGTTACCATTTTTTTTTTTTTTTTTTGACTATGGCCTGGCCACCGTTGCCAGGCCACTGCCGGCCATGGCAGCGGCCGTGGTCGGAGAAGACAAAATGGGGGGGGGGGTTTCCCCACCCCCCTGTTACCAAATTTTTTTTTTTTGACTGTGGCCTGGCCACTGTGGCCAGGCCACTGCCGGCCACGACAGCTGCCGTGGCCGTAGAAGACGACCACGGTCTTGGCCGTGGCCGGAGAAAAATTATTACAAATTTTTTTTTTTAAGAGGATGGGGGGGCTTACCTCGGTCGAGAGGAGACATTAGAGTTGGAGGAGACCGCCGGGGAGCCGGAGCACCAGAGGGGGGGAGCCGGAGCAGCGGACGGTGGCAGCCGGATTTTTTTTGGGGAGGGCGGCGGCTAGGTCAAGACGGGGAAGAAGAAGAGAAGGCCAGCCGAATGTATATATGAGTGATTAGCGACGCAAATTATTGCGTCGCTAATCGGTCGCAATTTTTTTTTTTTATTTATTATGTATTAGCGATGCAACAATGCGTCGCTAATCCATCGTTAATTTGGCCTTATTATATTTTTATGAAAAAGGTTGCGACGCAATTAATTGCGTCGCTAATGCATCACTAACTTGGCGCCAATATCCGGCGAAAAAATTATTTTTATTTTCTAGAAATTACATCGCTAAGGCATCGCAATATTTTTTTAATATTTTTAAATGATTAAAATAATAATTTATGACAATAATTGCAATGCATACAGTGCATCGCAAAAATTTTTCTAACTATTTCATTACATATATTTATCCAAAAAACATTGCGATGCAACTAATGCGTCGTAATATTATATATGTTTTATTTATTTTTTTTAAATATTTATAAATGATAAAAATTAAAATTTATGATAATAATTGTGATACACAAATTGTGTCGCAATATTTTTTTATACTTTTTCATTACATATATTTATAGAAAAAACATTGTGACGCAACTTATGTGTCGCAATATTTTATTTCTTTTATTTATTAATACTAATAAAAATTATATTTACTAAAAATAATTACGATGCATACATTGCATCACAATATTTGTTTGTTTTTTCTTCGAAAATGCATCGCTACGGCATCGCAATAATTTTTTAATATTTATAAATGATAATATAAATAATTTATGATAATAATTGTGATGCACAAATTGCGTTGCAATATTTTTTTATACTTTTTTATTACATATATTTATAGAAAAATATTGCGACGCAACTAATGCATTGTAATATTATATTTCTTTTATTTATTATTACTGATAAAAATTATATTTACTAAAAATAATTGCGATGCATATATTACGTCGCAATATTTGTTTATTTTTCTTCAAAAATGCATCGCTATGGCGTCGCAATAATTTTTTAATATTTATAAATGATAATATATAATTTATGATAATAATTGTGATGCACAAATTGCGTTGCAATATTTTTTTTATACTTTTTCATTACATATATTTATAGAAAAAACATTGCGATGCAACTAATGCATCGCAACATTATATTTCTTTTATTTATTATTACTGATAAAAATTATATTTACTAAAAATAATTGCGACGCATATATTGCGTCGCAATATTTATTTATTTGTTATTCGAAAATGCATCGCTACGGCATCGCAATAATTTTTTAATATTTATAAATGATAATATATATAATTTATGATAATAATTGCGATGCACAAATTGCGTCGCAATATTTTTTTTATACTTTTTCATTACATATATTTATAGAAAAAATATTGCGACATAACTAATGCATCGCAATATTATATTTCTTTTTTTTATTATTACTAATAAAATTATATTTACTAAAAATAATTGCGATGCATATATTGCGTCGAAATATTTATTTATTTTTTTCTTCGAAAATGTGTCGCTACGGCATCGCAATATTTGTTTAATAATTTTTTTAAACTTTTTCATTACCTTTTTTTTAATAATTATAAACGATCCGACGGTTGCGATCGATCCAAGCCATGATCGATCCCGATCGGCGAAGATCCGACGATTGTGATTGATCGAAACCATGATCGATTCCGATCGGTGATGATCCGACGGTTGCGATCGATCCAAGCCCTGATCCCGATCGGCCATAACCGATCCCATACCGATGCGATCGGTCCGAGATCGCTGACGATCCGACGGTTGCGATCGATTCAAGCCCTGATCCCAATCGGCCACGACCGATCTTGGACCGTGGCGATCAATCCGATCGGTGATGATCCGACGATTGCGATCGATCCAAGCCCTGATCCCGATCGTCCACGATCGATCTCGAACCGTGGCGATCGGACCGATCGGCATCGATCCGACGGTTGCCATCGATCCCAGCCCTGATCCTGATCCACCACGACCGATATCGGACCACGGCGATCGATCCGATCGGCGATGATCCGACGATTGCGATCGATCCAAGCCCTGATCCCGATCAGCCATGATCAATCTCGGACCATGGCGTTCGGTCCGATCGGCGATGATTCGATGGTTGTGATCGATCCAAGCCCTGATCCCGATCATCCACGACCGATCTAAGACCGTGGCGATCGGACCAATCGGCATCAATCCAACGGTTGCCATCGATCCAAGCCCTGATCGATCCCGGTCGGCGATGAACGATCTCGGACCGTCACGATCGATCTGATAGGCGACAAGCCCGACGGTTGCGATCGATCCAAGCCGTGATCCCGATCGGCCATGACCGATCTCGGACCGTTGCAATCCGTCCGAGATCAGCGATGATCCGACGATTGCGATCGATCGAAGCCATGATCCTGATCGGCCATGACCGATCTTGGATCGTGGCGATCGGTTCGATCGGCGATGATCCGACGGTTGCAATCGATCCAAGCCCTGATCCTGATCGGCCATGACCGATCCCATACCGATGCGATCGGTCCAAGATTGCTGACGATCCGACGGTTGCGATCGATCCAAGCCCTGATCCCGATCGGCCACGATCGATCTCGGACCGTGGCGATCGGTCCGATCGGCGATGATCTGACGATTACGATCGATACAAGCCATGATACCGATTGTCCACGATCGATCTCGGACCGTGGCGATCGGACCAATCGGCATCGATCCGACGGTTGCCATCGATCCCAGCCCTGATCCTGATCAGCCATGACCAATCTCGGACCACGGCGATTGATCCGATCGGTGACGATCCGATGATTGCGATCGATCCAAACCCTAATCCCGATCGGCCACGATCGATCCCGAACTGTTGCGATCGGTCCGAGATCGCTGACGATCCGATGGTTGCGATCGATCCAAGCCCTGATCCCGATTGGCCACGACCGATCTAGGACCGTGGCGATCGGATTGATCGGCGCCGATCCGACGGTTGCCATCGATCCAAGCCCTGATCGATCCCGGTCGGCGATGAACGATCTCGGACCGTCGTGATCGATCCGATAGGCGACAATCCGACTGTTGCGATCGATCCAAGCCATGATCCTGATCGGCCACGACCGATCTCGGACCGTTGCAATCTGTCCGAGATCGGCGACGATCCGACGGTTTTGATCGATCGAAGCCATGATCCCGATTGGCCACGACCGATCTCAGACCGTGGCGAACGGTCCGATCGGCGACGATCCGACGGTTGCGATCGATCCAAGCCCTGATCCCGATCGGCCATGACCGATCCCAAACCGATGCGATCGGTCCGAGATCGCTGATGATCCGACGATTGCGATCGATCCAAGCCCTGATCCCAATCGGCCACGACCGATCCCGGACCGTTGCGATCGATCCGAGATCGCTGACGATCCGACGGTTATGATCGATCCAAGCCCTAATCCCGATCGACCATGACCGATCTCGGACCGTGGCGATCTGTCCAATCGCCGATGATCCGACGGTTGCGATCGATCCAAGCTGTGATCCCGATCGGCCACGATCGATCTCGGACCATTGCAATCCGTCCGAGATCAGCGACAATCCGATGGTTGCGATCGATCGAAGACATGATCCCGATCGGCCACGATCGATCTCGGACCGTGGCGATCGGTCCGATCGGCGACGATCCGACGGTTGCGATCGATCCAAGCCCTGATCCCGATCGGCCATGATTGATCCCAGACCGATGCGATCGGTCCGAGATCACTGACGATCCGACGGTTGCGATCGATCCAAGCCCTGATCCCGATCGGCCACGACCGATCCCGGACCGTTGCGATCGGTCCGAGATCGCTGACGATCCACGGTTATGATCGATCCAAGCCCTGATCCTGATCGGCCATGACCGATCTCGGACCGTGGCGATCTGTCCAATCGCCGACGATCCGACGATTGCGATCGATCCAAGCTGTGATCCCGATCGGCAACGACCAATCTCGGACCGTTGCAATCCATCCGAGATCGATGATGATCCGACGGTTGCGATCGATCGAAGCCATGATCCCGATCGGTCACGATCGATTTTGGATCGATCGCTATTTAACATAATTAATTTTTTTAAAAACATTGCGACGCAAAGGGTTGCATCGTATTTTTTTAATATGATAATTATATTATATTAAAATTAATTTTATTTATAATAATTACGATGCAACAAGTGCGTCGCTAAATTAAAACATAATTTTCCTAATTTTTTGATTTATTGCGTCGTGCGCTATTTAACATAATTAATTTTTTAAAAACATTACGACGCACTGTGTTGCATCGCAATTATTTTTCTCATATTTATACTTTATAAAAATTAATTTTATTTAAAGTATTTACGACGTAATTGGTGCGTCACTAAATTAAAAATAATTTTTCTAATTTTTTGATTTATTGCGTCGCTAATGCGTCGCTATTTAATATATTTAATTTTTTTAAAAAATATTGTGACGCACTGATTTGCATCGCAATATTTTTTTCTAATATTTATACTTTATAAAATTTAATTTTTTTACATTATTTGCGACGCAATTGGTGTGTCACTAAATTAAAAATAATTTTTCTAATTTTTTGGTTTATTGCGTCGCTATTTAATATATTTAATTTTTTTAAAAACATTGTGACACACTGAGTTGCATCGCAATATTTTTTTCTAATATTTATAATTTATAAAATTTAATTTCATTTAAATTATTTGCGATGCAATTGGTGCGTCACTAAATTAAAAATAATTTTTCTAATTTTCTGGTTTATTGCGTCGCTAATGCATCGCTATTTAATATATTTAATTTTTTTAAAAATATTGCGATGCACTGAGTTGCATCGCAATATTTTTTCTAATATTTATAATTTATAAAATTTAATTTCATTTAAATTATTTACGATACAATTGGTGCGTCGCTAAATTAAAAATAATTTTTCTAATTTTCTGATTTATTGTGTCGCTAATGCGTTGCTATTTAATATATTTAATTTTTTTAAAATATTGCGACGCATTGAGTTGCATTGCAATATTTTTTTTCTAATATTTATAATTTATAAAATTTAATTTCATTTAAATTATTTGCGATGCAATTAGTGCGTCGCTAAATTAAAAATAATTTTTCTAATTTTCTGGTTTATTGCATCGCTAATGCGTCGCTATTTAACATATTTAATTCTTTTAAAAACATTGCAACACACTGAGTTGCATCGCAATATTTTTTTCCAATATTTATATTTTATAAAAAATTAATTTAAAAATATTGCGATGCATTATTTACGTTGGTAAATAAAAAAATTAATTTTTTTTATTTTTTAGTTATTGAGTCGCTAATGCATCGCTAATTGCGTCGCAATATTTTGTTGTCACAGAGGCGTCGCAAAGTGGTCGCAATTTAGCGACGCATAATTACGTCGCTAAATTTGCATCGCTATTTCAGTATTTTCTTGTAGTGAATACATCATTATAATATGTAAATGCTTTGATATAAAAAATATAAATTTATACAATTAAGGAACATACGAACTCTTGTCTGACTCATGCATAACTCTTGGATCCCGATGTATGAGGAGTAGACAGGGCTGCTTATGCAGCTTTACCAATATTATAATATATCTATAAAATTAAATAAATATACTTGTTATATTTCAAAAGTAAAGCATATATATATAATGTACAATAAAAATTAAATATTTTAATAAAGTATCTTAAAAGATTAAATTATAAGATACATGTCCCCTCTTTGAGAATCAGTAATGAACCAACTCCATCCATTGATGAGGGGATACATTAAGAGGACAAGTACCAACTACGTGCTCCTCAGTCATATCCGGCAACTTATGCTTCATTTCAACTATGCCTTATATTCTTTCCATTTTCGGTTGAGAGACTTCATTACAAAATCATGAGAGGATGGAGGTAGTAGAAACTTGGACTGCAAAAGAAAATAATTGTTAAGAAAATATAAAACATAGCATAATATAACAAATATACAAAATAAGAAATGTTTAGATTCAAATTTTTACCTGCATAACTCATAGAATCTCAACTTTATAAGTCGAAAGCATGTCATTCCATTTTGCATAACTCAGTGGACACATCTGATGCCTCCGTGCAACTGTCCCTAAAAAGGAACTCAATAAGCAAGCAGCTTTTTTAATTGGCTGCCCTAGCTGATTACACTCAATCACTATCTTCTCACCCTAGCACATCTGCCATACATCCTGTACTGCCATGGGCCCGCGTCTCTGTGTAACCCTTCCAGCTTCGTCTGCATAAAAATAGATATAAGTAAACTATAGTAAGAAGTGTAAAGAAATTTAATCAAACTAAATAAAAAATAAATTACCCTGAATGTGTAGCTCATCATCTCCTACACCGACAGTAGGATCATGATGCGAGGATGATGGACCTACAATAGACTATTGTACCAAAGAACTGGATGCAACGTCCTGTACCGAAGAAGGACTAGCATGAATCTCTTGTGCTGAAGTAGAGGTGCCAACCTCTATCTGTGAGCGCGGCATAATATCACCTATCATTTACATCAAAGTAAGAGTTAATGAAGATAAATATTAATTTAACTAAATAATTACTATAAAATCCAATACATTAAAAATTTTAATACCAATAAGAATCAAGCATTATCATTTCCTTCAAATTCTATCCTAACCAAGGATATCGTGGCATGTACGTCATCAATCGGTACAAAATTGAATGGCATGGAATGTGTATTAGTGTCATCATCTTCCAACTGCTTTCTCATATCATATAAGTCCCTAGGTTTTATTTTAATAACAATAGCCCAATCTTTATCTTTTGCATCTTGTACAAAAAATACTTGACGAGCTTGAGAAGAAAAAATGAATGGATCATCTTTCAATAAGGCACCAGTATGTATCAACCTTGTAAAATTTACAAGTGTAAATCCATTTGCATCCTTTTTTCAAACCCCTTGATGAGTTTATATCTACCCAATCACATCTAAATAATATGACTTTAAAGATTCCATAGTAATCTAACTCATAAATATCTTTTAGTGCATCGCAATAAGTTTTTTCATATGCTTCCACCATAATACCGCTATTTTGTGTTCTTCTAAATTTCTCACGATCTTTAGTATGGAATTTAAAACCATTGATTATGAAACCATTATATCTATTGACAACTTTGTTAGGTCCTTGAGCCAGGGCTATTAATTCTGCTAAAAAATTTCTCTCCATCATCGTTGGTACCTAGAAAATAATAAGGAATGTTAACAAGTTATTTGATGTTAAATCTATCCATATATTCTCTAAGTATATGTCAAACCTGTTTTGAAAGCCATATAGGAAATAAATCGACTAACCATCGCTGCTCAATCCTTGGATTAGGTCGAGTGCTATGATTAGCTTATCGCTGAGACATTAAAAATTTGCTGCATAATATTTACTTTGTTCATTTAGAATAAAAAATAATATATGATATTTAAACTTGAAATGCAATAAATCATACTAACCTACGATAGTCAGATATTATTTCACTATGGAGTAACACATAACGATGTGCTTGTGCCATTGATTTATGATCCAATACAATAGTTTCAGTTTTTTTCATTACTCTACCTACAGTTGAAAACTTATACAATTCTACATTATCTACGAAATCACTATACCGTTGAGGTCTATTAAACAATGTCTTTACACCTTGAAGATATCTTGAACAAAATGTCAAACACTCTTCAGCAATATATCCTTCCATAATCAAACCCTCTGGATAGGCTATGTTTCATACATAATCTTTCAATCGCACAAGGTACCTACAATATAAATAATTTTATAAACATAGCATAATTATGATGCTACTTTTATTAAAAAAATTAGTGTACCGATCAATACGATACATCATACTCTATAGTATACCTCTCAATAGGATACATCCATCTATAATGTACCGGTCCATCCAGATTGACTTCCGAAGTTAAGTGAATGAGTAGATGTACCATAATAGTAAAAAATTCAGGAGAAAAAATCTTTTCCATCTGACAAAATATAATAGTAACATCAGAATCCAACTGATCAAGCTCTCCAGGATCAATAACTTTTGAACATAATGCCTTAAAGAATGATGATAACCGAATTATAACTGCAAGAACTTGTTTAGGCACTAATGATCTTGAAGCTAATGGCAAGATATCTTGCATCAATATGTGACCACCATGACTTTTGAGATTAGAAATTTTTATATCTTTAAGATGCACACACCTTGAAATATTTGATGCATATCCATGAGGTACTTTAATATTTTTTAATACTTTAAGAAAATATTTTTTCTTGGGAAGACATTGCATACGATGCAGGAGGCAAATAATTTCTATGATTAGCAAGCATAATAGGATAAAGCTTTGGTCGGATACCCAATTCTTTTAAATCCAGTCATGCCTTCATGTTATCTTTGGTCTTTCCATCAAGATTCAACAATATTCCAAGTAGATTATCACAAACATTCTTCTCTATGTGCATGACATCAAGATTATGCCGAATAAGATTATGTTCTCAATAAGGTAAGTCAAAGAAGATACTTCTTTTCTTCCATATATGTTTTCTAGTCTGATTTGTAGATGCTATATGTACATCTTCCTTATTTCTCTTTCCAATTATCTAGATCTTCAAATATCGGTGCATCCATACTGCCAATAGTCACTTCTTGTGACAATCCTTCTTGATCATTTCTTTGTCTTTTTTTAGAAGACTTTGAGAATTTACCATATGTGTAACTGATCGAATCCATTTGTATACGAACCTTAGTTCTAGAAGGTGGAACAGGTGCACATCCCAATTCTATAGTACCATCAAATAAATCTTTCTGAAAATGAAATGGATGATTTGGTTCTAACCATCGACGATGTCCCATATAACAAAATTTTTCTCCATGTTTTAACCAAATTGAATGTGTCGAATCTACACAACAAGGACATGTAACCCTTCCCTTTGTACTCCAGCCAGATAAATTGGCATATGCTTGAAAATCATTAATAGTCCACAGCAAAGCTGCTCATAGTTTAAATGTTTCACCATTTGAAGCATCAATTGCTTCGACACCTTCCCATAATTGTTTCAATTCCTCTATTAAATGTTGTAGAAAAATATCAATATCATTTTCTGGACCCTTATCACCTGGAATAACCATTGATAAGATCAATGAGGATTGTTTTATGCACAACTATGGTGATAAATTGTATGGTATTAGAACAACTGGCCAAGTACTATATGTAGAATTTAGAATTTGAAAAGGATTGAAGATATCTGAAGCTAAACCCAACCGAACATTATGAATATCAGAGGCAAAATCAGAATGCCTAGTATCAAATGCTTTCCATACTAGACTATGTGCTGGATGTCTCAACATTCCATACTTCGTATGTCCTTCATCATGCCATCTCATTAATGAAGCTATTTTCGATGATGAATATAGCCTTTTCAATCAAGGAATAAGAGGAAAGTAACACAATTCTTCGCCAGTTTTTTTGTTTTGTTTGTAACATCATTCTCATCCACTTCATTAGTTGTCCATCGTGAAGATCTACATACATTGCATGACTCTCGATCAGCATTTCCATCATGATATAACATACAGTCTTTTGGACAACTATGAATCTTTTGATATCCAAGATCCAATTTGTTGACAACTTTCTTTGCTTCATAATGAGAGGATGGTAAACCGGTGCCTTCTGAAAATGCATTCTTTAGTAATTTGAGAAGCATGGTAAAACTCTTTTCAGACCATCCATTCATATATTTTATATGAAATAAATGTATAAGAAAAGAGATCTTAGAAAATTTCAAACAATCCGGATATAATTGTTCATCTGCATCTTTAATTAAATTATGATACCGAGCTGACTCAGTAGTTGATGATTGCATCTGCTCCTCAACAAATGTTTATTCCATAAATGTAGAACTATCACATATTCCACCTGTTTCATATATATTAATTGAACCTCTAAAGTTTTGAAGACCATGTTGAAAAGCATTTGTGATCAAACCTGTCATATCATCTCCTACAAGGTTATCTTGCATATTACCAGATCCAAGATCAGACAAGAAGGGTTGATTACTTGATATTGGCAACATACATTCTTCATGGAAAACCCGCTCAGTATAACCTCTTGCAAAATCATTCCATATCAAATGTTCTTCAATGGTTTGTGGATCTAGAAAAGAATTGTTAACATATCATCGACATGGACATGAAATCTTTCTATTCAAACTACTCTTATCCATACCAAATTTAATGAAATCACGGACTCCATCAAAATATTCTTTGATATTTCTCGGTTTATTTATCCAACTTTTATCCATTTTAGGATAAATAATCGATAAACAACCAATTTTATCCAATATCCTGCATGTATTTCATCATCATAAATGTTCAATATTTAGTAGCATAGGCATATGTCGGAATAAATAGTAATATGATAAAAGAAACTATACTTAAAAAATTTGAGAGTATTAAGTGATGTGATCCTGGTATATGATAGATTAATAGAATGAAATGGGAGATATATGTAGTCACAATTAGGGGTGCAACTCGGGCTCATGAAACTTGGATTTTCCTCAACCCTAACCCTAACCCTATTTGTAAAATGTTAACCCTAACCCTAACCCTATTTGTAAAACCTCGACCCTAACCCTATTTTTAAAAATCGGGTTCGGGTTGAGTTTCGGGTTGGAATTTGGGTTGATGAGAAAAAAAAATTTCAAAGTAAATAAACACCGAATTATGGATCCTAAAGATGGAAAAATAAAATCCCTTGCTGAATGCATAAGTTGGACTCGGGGCTTTAACATTGTACTAAAAAAAAAGCCTTACCTGAAACAAAGAAGAGGAGGAGGTGCCGTAAACAAAGAAGAGAAGGAGGCGGGAAGTGAAATGAAATATGCGGGTGGTCCACCTTTATGTTTGTCCTTTTCCTCGCCTGCGACCGATGTGGCCCTCAAGTTGGCCATCTCATCCGATCTAATCCTTCAACACCCCAAAAATCTAGTGCCGATAAGCTACCCCCGTTTGGGTAACCCTTGGGTTTGGGTTATCTTGGGTTTGGGTTGCGGTCTACCCTAACCCGAGTCAATTGCAAATCGGGCCGGGTTAAACTCGGGTCTTTCGGGTTTGGGTTGGGCAAACATGAGTTTAAACACTGCTGTAAATCAGATTCGGCGGGCCGGGTTCGGGTTACCCAAACCCGGCCCAAGTTGCACCCCTAGTCACGATAAGGTGTGATTCTTTTTTTTTCTTTTTTCTTTTTTTATTTTTTGGAAGACACAACTGATGTATGTAATAGATTGGTTTGGATAAAAAATAATTGAACTAAATAAGGCTCTGCCCAATCTCAACAAATAAGCCTTTCTATCAAGAAATATCATTTTGGCATAACGGAGCTAAGAATTTAATTTTTAATCATCCAATATGATACTAAAAATAAGAAAAAGATAAGTATTTTAAAGCAAATAAAATATAAATAGTCAACAAAGATGACTTGCCTCAACATGCAAGTTGTAGCTTATTTGTGCATCAACTATTATCAGTTAATTGATTTGGTTTGGCAAGTTGAGTCCAACTAAAGTAATCTTCCTACATCTTAGATGATCCAGTGATCCTATATGTTAATTTTTAGTGTATGCTAAAATTGTAGAGGAATATGTGAACCATTTGTGTTGGAACTTAATGTCTATTTAACCCAAAGAGCCCATGAAATGGTAAAGCAACAATATTGCTCCTTCTAGAATATTTATGGAACAATACAATTTTGTCATCTAAAGATGGATTTTATGGCACTAAATAATGGCTAATTAGGCGTACTCTTGAATTTTGCAATCTTTAACTGGCACCAAGATTAGCTTACTTGATATCTAGCAGATAATATTTTGTAATGCAGAGGTTGAATATGTGAAAGCTCCAATATTATGCTTCTTATATTCAGGTTGGAAATTTTTTTGGATAAGTTTTATTGTCTCGGTACCAAACTTTGTACCAGGACAACATTGATATAGTGTTAGCATGCCTGGCATGCAGGTTGGTTCAGCATACTGATGATACCGGGTGTTGATACAATCCAGAATCAACAACTCGCAGTTAAAAATACAATACCTCTGAAAAACTTAGACCAGAAAGCAGAAGGCCTTCTAACCCGCTCAACAACTCCATATGCATGACGTCACGTATTTACAAAAATCTGTTCCAGCACATTATATCACAAACAGAGGAATTTCCTTTCAAGTTTCAGCAGATACAAGGTTAGTGCATCTAAAGTCAGTCTGTTCATAGATGTCATATTGGAAAGCTGCAAGCATTATAATAGTTTTATTAACATTTTTGTAACAGAAGCACTCAAATGATCATCTGTTCTTAAATAACTTAAATAACTAAGGGAAACTACCTGGCCTGCATCAATTCGCAATGTTCAAGTCCCAGCAAACCCAATAAGTAGCTAGAGCTAGTCTGAACCACAGATACGAAAGCAAAATCAATCAATGAGTTTAACAAAAGAATTGATATCACATATTAGTGAAAAGTGTGGTACACATGACTGATTATTTGGCGAGCATCTCTAAACATGTCAGCAAAAAAAGAATAAAATTACTAAATTGCTTCTCAAAGATTGAGCAATGGCCAGATATTGAATACATCAGGAGCTCTCATTCTAATTAGAAGAAGATAAAAGCATGGTCCTAATGCAGAAGTCAATCTGGAAGAAAAGATGATGTGAAGTTTTATATAAGACTGCATAAGCATGCCAGAGAATGCAATTCTATATTGCCCGTTACTTGCCCTTGTATGACCTAGAATTTAGTGCTGCTAAATTACATCACCAGACACCAGCTCCCCAAGATTGCATAATGGGTGTGAGAAGCATCAGCAATAAAAAGTAGCTTCAACCCTGTTATGGTCATCCAGACCGTTACCATCAAAATGAGCTTGGGTATAGAGCATATCTCTAATTAAAAATAATCAATGTAGTGATTGAGCAAAATTTCACAATAATCTGCAACCTAAAAACAATAGTTTGAGGCTTAAGGGAATTCTAAACAAGAGTCGAGCCTTCTATGAATCCAAGAGGCGCGTTGACAAAAAGACTTTTTCCCTACTCTGCTTTGCAGTTTACATTCATAACAAGAAACAACCCTTTAAAGTTCCCCTAGACTTGAAAGAGTCCATATGAAAATGGAAGATGCTGAGATTTGACACACGGAATTGCTTTCTGTTGCGGCCGAATCACATATGATGAACGTCGGGCGGGCTAGGATCACCGTGTGCGCAGAGAGGCCGCCGTCTTCCTTCGGGGGCCTGCAAAAAGTTTCGGACCGGTGGTTCCGGCGGGGACCCTCCGATGCCCAAGTTAGTGAGTCGTCGAACAGGGATATAATTTTTGTAGAATTGTTCTAGAGAAAGTTTTCCAGAGAGCGTCCCTTGCATGGAGCACGGGTCCTCTTTTTATACCTGTTGGGGATCCCGTTTACCTCGGTCTGTTGGAACCGTCGAATCCGTCCTGTTGTGATGTTTCATCGAACGGCAAGTCATTGGACTGTTGCTAGATAAGGGCCGCTTATAGCAGTAACTGCCTATCAGGCTAACACTTGCCCATGATTTTGGTGAGCGAGGTGCTTAGATTGCGGGGTCAGCTATATGAAATTACATTGTCTATGTGGGAGATACTGCGGGCCGACGCTAGGGGCCGGTGCCGGAGGCTGGAACCAATGCAGGAGGCCGGAGTCAGAGTTCCAGCACAGAAGGTCGGCGCTGAAGACCGACGCTGGGGGCCGGCACTAGAGGCCGACGCTGGACGTCTGTCTTTGGTGTTAACATGTAACTTTGATGCCGACGCTGGGTGCCGGTCTTTAGGGCTATTGCTGGTGGCCGACGCTGGAGGCCGACACTGGAGGATGGCACTGGAGGCCGACGCTGGAAGCCGGCGCTGGAGATCGACACTGGAGGCCGACGCTGGAGGCCAACGCTGGAGGCCGGCACTGGAGGCCGATGCTGGAGACCGACGCTGGAGGCCGGCACTGGAGGCCGACGCTGGAGGCCAACGCTGGAGGTCGGCACTGGAGGCCGATGCTGGAGGCCGACGCTGGCCTTGGGTTTTGTTGTCACATCATTGCTTTCGAAAACCGCACAGAAGATAATACTATCCCGGGGAAACGGCCAGCCGTATCAGATGCCCCTCCGCCCCTGAGATGGTGAGCGTTTACTTACCCGCGAAAGGGGTGTGAATATCCTCTAGATGGCCGGTTTTCGCGCCATTATTTCGCCTTTGTTGGGATTAGGGAGGATTTCCCTCGGGCAGTGCTACGAAAAGGCGAGCGGTATCATTGCGATAAGGTTAATGCCCCCCTTTTCATTGGTGGTCTTTTCGAGCTTATCGCATTGGCAGGTCGACGAAATGCCTCCCAACTGAAGATGGACGCGTGGTCAGATCGAACGATCGTGGGGTGTTTCGAGATGGCGTCATGAGGACAAATAGCCCTTATCTTCCTATCTTCCCCACTTCTTCCACCGTTGCCCCCTTTTGAGTCCGCCAGCGTCTCTATCTCTCGTCCATTCTCTCTGTGCTCTGTTCTTGGCTCGAGTTTTTCCTTTCAGGTTAGTTCCCATGGCTTCTTCTCCTTCTTGCTCCATTTCTGGTTCCTGGGGGGGTTCCCACCATTCTTCCCAGACTTCCGATTCCCTGTCCAGCCAATGGTCAACCCCTTCTTCTAACCACTCACCGGAACAACGACCAGCCAATCATCCCCTAACCGGGATTCGTCCGGCCGGTGGGCGGACCTCCGTCCAGAACCGATCGGTGGCTGCCGGTCCTTCTAGGGTTGCCAAGGAGTCCTCCGAAGGGACTGCGTCCTCCATGTCTGCTCAAGACATAGCAAACTTAAGGGTCAGGTATGACTTCCCTCCAGACCTTCATCTGTTCTTCCCTACCCCTATCGACAGGGTAACCTCTTCCCGTTCCGGAAGGGTTGCTTTGTACGGAGCCTTTTTTAAGGCCGGGCTCCGGTTACCGATCCACCCTTTCATTCTTAATCTTCTAGATCGTTACTCCTTGACCCCTTCCCAACTAGTTCCCAACTCCATCCGAACCATTGTTGGTTTTTTAGTACTCTGCCACCTGCAGGGCATTGAGGCTAGCATTTCCCTATTCCGCAGCTTCTATACCCTTCGCAAACAGTCGGGTTGATGGTCTTTTACCCCTAGGTCCAATAGGATTCTTAAACTGTGCCTTCCTTCCTCCGTTAAAGGGTGGAAGGACAAGTTTTTCTTTGCGGACATCAGCGGGGTTCGTGGAAGCTGGGGGATACCCAACATCGATGCCAATAGGGACCCCTCAATCCTTCCACGAGACCGGATGATGTTTGGGTAGCTTCTGACTGCTGACATTCCTCGGCGTAATAAGCTTCTAGCCGAGGAGAATCTTCACCGCGCCGGTCTAATTCCTGCGAGGAGTGAGTTCTACTCGCCTCTCTTCTCCTCTGCTTCTCTTTTTCTCTCTCTTTTTTTTTTTTTAACTATCCTTTGATTGTGTAGGGATGGCGCCGATGCTGCATAAGCTTAAACAGGTGGCCGCCAAGAAGAGGAAGGCTGCCGGGACTGCGCCTCCTGCCGAAGGGAGGGCCGCTGCTAAAGTTCCCAGGAGGGCCGACACTGGGAGGGTTGGCACTAGGGAGACCGATGCTGGGGAGGTCGACACCGGAGGGGCTAAAGTCGTGAAGCCCCTCCGTGCCAAGGTCTTGAAGAAGGGCGGCCCCAAAAGGGCCGACGCAGAGGAGGCCGAGGCCCAGGGGGCCAAAACAGTGGAACCCTTGCGCGTAAGCGAGGCGGCTCAAATCCAAGCCGACAAACCCGTCACGGCAGACGCGGCGAAGGCCGAGGCCGGTGAGGCGGAACGGAACCCACCGGAGGGAGAATCTCCAGCTTCGGCTCCTCCGATTATCTTGCTCGACTTATCTCCCGAGGGGGAGACGTCGTCTCCCACATTCAAAGAGATGGACAAAACTTTGGCGACTCCAATCGCTGCCCTGCCCCCCACGGGGGCGACAGCCAAAGCGCCTCCGCCAGCGAAAGAGCCGGAGGTGGCAGGCTCAGGGGCGGAATCAGCCTCTGTAGGGCCGACGTTCAGGGAAGAGAGGGGCGTCGATCCTTCCTTCCAGTCGCTGCTGGCAAACCACGGCCGTTGGGCTGCACGGATCATAGAGGAAGCCTCGGTGGATGAGGTGCAAGAATACCTTCGAGGTCAAGGGTGTGTTACCTTTTTCCGTGAAGCCTCGGTGGCGCATCTCTGGGTGTGTTTTTGTGCCATTATTGTCCATTTCCTTCCCCTCTTTTCCTTTCCTTAAATCTGGATATTTTTCTTTTTCAGGCCTTGAATTCTCTTGTCGCCCTTAAAAACCTCTGGACTCTGAGCGACACCGCCATTGAACAAGCACGGGAGGAGATGGTCTCCCTCCAAGTCAAAGCAGAGAAGGCGGCAATGGCTCTAGAGGATACTCGGGCCACCCTGAAGGGTGAGATCGAGGTTGCTCGGCTTAGAGCCGAAAAGGCTGAATATGCGCTGGAGGTTGCTCAGCGTCGTGCCGCCAATGAGCTGGATAATGCTCAGGTGGCAGAGGAAAAACAAAGAGCGGCTGAGGAGAAGCTGGGGGCGGCAGAACTGGAGGTATGTGTTTTAAAGACTCAACTGAGTTCTGCCTTCGCTGAGACAAATGCGGCCAAGGAAGCCACCCGCCAATACATAACTAAAATTGAGGATTTGGAGGCGACAGTGGCGGAGGCCCAGAGGAGGGCCATTGAGGCTGAAAAGAAAGGGGCCGATGCCGTAGAAGATTATAAGAAATCCGAAGCCTTTGACAATGATGTAGCCGAGTCAGCGGCGCTAGCTTATGACGCCGGCTTCCAAGACTGTAAAGATAAAATCCAGGAGCTTTATGACCTGGAGGATATCGAGGGGCTGAAGCCCGACGATGTCCCTGAGGATGACGCCCCGGCTCCGGATGGTCATTAACAGCTTTTGGTTTTTCTCCTTGTATTGGTTGTGCCTGACCTGAGTCGGCAATTTTGTAACCTTTACTATCAATGAATGTTTTCAATCTCTTTCACCCCTTCGATTATGATTAACTTCATTTGTTCAAACTGCTGTGAACCGCCAATTGATAGGATTATGTACAGTAGGTTACACTAAATAGGATCGCGAGCCGTGACGCTGTCCTAAGTGTTGACAAGGCCAATATTCGCGGGTGTCAGTTGCTATTGCCAACGCGGGGTGCTGGTCCTTAGTGTCAACGCGTAGTTGGTCTTTGCTGCCGACGCTAAGTGCCGGTCTTTATTGCCGACGCTGGGCGCCGGTCTTCGGTGCCAACACGGAGTTGGTCTTTATTGCCGACGCTGGGCGCCGGTCTTTATTGCCGGCACTGGGCGCCGGTCTTAGGTGCCAACGCAGAGTTGGTCTTTGACTGTCGGAGCGGATCCGGTCTTTATTGCCGACACTGGGTGCCGGTCTTAGGTGCCAACGCGGAGTTGGTCTTTGACTGCCGGAGCGGATCCGGTCTTTATTGCCGATGCTGGGTGCCGGTCTTCGGTGCCAACGCGGAGTTGGTCTTTATTGCCGACGCTGGGCGCCGATCTTAGGTGCCAACGCGGAGTTGGTCTTTGACTGCCAGAGCGGATCTGGTCTTTATTGCCGACGCTGGGCGCCGGTCTTCGGTGCCAACGTGGAGTTGGTCTTTATTGCCGACGCTGGGCGCCGGTCTTCGGTGCCAACGCAGAGTTGGTCTTTATTGCCGACGCTGGGCGCCGATCTTCAGTGCCAACACGGAGTTGGTCTTTATTGCTGACGCTGGGCGCCGGTCTTAGGTGCCAACGCGGAGTTGGTCTTTGACTGTCGGAGCGGATCCCATCTTTATTGCCGACGTTGGGCGCCGGTCTTCAGTGCCAACGCGGAGTTGGTCTTTATTGCCGATGCTGGGCGCCGGTCTTTATTGCCGGCACTGGGCGCCGGCCTTAGGTGCCAACGCAGAGTTGGTCTTTGACTACCGGAGTGGATCCGGTCTTTTGCTAAACATACTCATTCGAAAATAAGAACATGTTTATTATTCATGCAGCAAACAGATTCAAATTAATAGCGATAGAGTTCTATTGATAGTACCGGCGTAAGTTGTCAGCATTCCAAGTTCGAGGGAGCGGTTTCCCGTCTAGTTCTTCGACTTTATATGCCCCATGGTGGAGCACCTCCTTGACACGGTATGGTCCTTCCCATTTTGGTGCTAGCTTGCCCCCTTCCATCGGCTTTGATACTTCAGCTCTTCGTAGGACAAGGTCTCCTGGCCGGAATGTCTTGGGTCGCACCCGAGAGTTGTAGTGTTTGGCCACTCGCTGACGGAACGCTGCCATACGAAGTTGCGCTTGATCTCGCAATTCTTCCACCAAATCCAGATCAGCCCTCAGCTGGTTTGAGTTGCTTTCTTCATGGTATAATTCCGTCCGGGGACTAGGAGCTCCTATTTCCACGGGGATGACCGCCTCGGTCCCAAAGACCAAGCTGAAAGGGGTTTCCCCTGTGGGTGCTCACGGTGTCGTGTGGTAGGCTCACAGCACACTAGAAAGTTCTTCCACCCAGTGCCCTTTACAACTATCTAGCCGAGCCCTGAGCCCTGGGAGGATGATGCGATTGGTCACCTCGGCTGCGCCGTTGGTTTGGGGATGCCCTACTGAGGTGAATCGGTGACGATGCCCAGGCCCTCGCAGAATTCTTGAAGGCCGTGTTATCAAACTGTCGGCCATTGTCTGTAACTAGGGTGTGCGGTAACCCAAACCGGCACACCACGGATTTCCAAAAGAAAGCCCTTACTTTGGCTTCCGTGATCTTAGCAAGATCTTCCGCCTCGATCCATTTAGTAAAATGATCTACGGCCATAACTAGGAACTTACGTTGTCCGGAGGCAGGAGGGAAAGGTCCCAGGATGTCCATGCCCCACTGTGCGAAGGGCCACGGTGCAGCTAGAGGGGTCAGCTGGGATGCCGGTTGATGTTGGATGTTAGCATGATGCTGGCAGTTGTCACATCTTTTAACGAGCTCAGATGCATCCTCTTTCATTGTCAACCAATAATACCCCTGACGTAGAGCTTTATATGCAAGGGCCCTGCCCCCTAGATGGCTTCCGCATATCCCCTCGTGTATCTCTCGCAAAATATAGTTGGCGTCGGTGGGACCGACACACCTGAGGATAGGGTATGAGAATGACCTTCGGTAGAGCTTTCTCTCCATAAGGAAGAACTTTGGGGCTCGTCTTTTAAGTTTCCTAGCTTTGGCAGAGTCTTCTGGGAGGATGCCCTCAGTAAAGTATTGAACGTAGGCGTCCATCCAGGAGGGCTCCTGCTCCACTGGCAAAGTTTCTCTTGGTACATCAATGCTTGGGGCTTCTAAGTGCTCCACATAAGCCTTTTCCAACATCCTATCAGCTGAGGCGGCGAGATGGGATAGGGCGTCGGCTCTAGCATTCTCTTGTCGAGGAATGTAGCTGATGCTGAAGTGAGTGAATGGAGAAACCATTGAGTGCACCGCGTCTAACTAGCGGGCCATGATGGGATCCTTTGCCTCGTACTCCTTTGTAATCTGGCCAGCAACTAGTTGGGAGTCGGTAAAAGCCCTAAGGCGTTTCACCCCAAGCTCTCGAGCCAATCTTACTCTGATAACAAAGCCTCATATTCTGCCTGATTATTAGTGGCTGGAAAAAGGAAGCGAAGTGCACACTCAGTTACCACCCCATCCGAGTTGGCCAAGATGAGGCCTGCTTCGCTCCCTTGAGAGTTCGATGCCCCGTCCACGTGAAGGACCCACTCATCATCACCAGTTCCAAGGGATTGAGTGGTCGCCGGAAGTTCTTTGGGTGACTCTATTCCCCAAGTACATTCGACCAAAAAATCTGCCAAGACTTGGGACTTCATGGCCGAACGAGGACGAAAAGACAGATCAAACTCCCCCAGCTTGAGGGCCCACCTGGCCAGCCGGCCAGAAGTATCCGGACGAGCTAGAACTGTCTTTAGAGGCTGGTCAGTGACCACCACGATCGGGTGGGCTTGGAAGTACGACCGCAGACGCTGGGCAGACACGATTAATGCAAAGATGATTTTTTCCATATTTGAGTATCGAGTCTCTGCGTCATGAAGCACCTTACTTGTATAGTATACTGGTCTTTGTGTGCCATCAATGTCCACACGGGCCAGCACAGAGCTGATAGCCTCAGGAGAGGCCGCGAGGTACAGAAGGAGTTCTTCTCCACCCGTCGGCTTGGCTAGCAGCGGCGGGGTAGATAAGAATTCCTTTAACCCTTCGAACGCCTCCTGGCATTCTTTCGTCCACTCGAACTTGTTGATTCTACGAAGCGCCTTGAAGAAAGGCAAACACCTTTCAGCGGACTTGGATAGGAAGCGGCTTAGGGTGGCTATTCTTCCTGTCAGGCGTTGTACTTCCTTCTTGTTGGCAGGAGGCCTCATGTCCAAGAAGGCTTGGACTTTGTCCGAGTTTGCTTCAATCCCTCTTCGGGTTACCATGAAACTCAAAAACTTCCTAGCTGTTACCCCGAATGTGCACTTGTGAGGGTTCAGCTTCATCTGGTACCGATGAAGGCTGTCAAAAGTTTCTGCCAAGTCTGCGATGTGATCGCTGGCATGAACGCTTTTCGTCAGCATGTCATCCACATATACTTCCATATTATGCCCTATCTGTCCTTCAAAGACCTTGTTCATCAGCCTCTGGTAAGTGGCCACCGCATTCTTTAACCCGAAAGGCATCACCTTGTAGCAGTATAGACCCTTTTCAGTTATGAAGGAGGTAGCTTCTTCATCCGCCGGATTCATCCGGATCTGGTTGTATCCGGAGAAAGCATCCATGAAGCTAAGGACCTCATGGCCGGATGTTGCGTCCACCAATTGATCGATTCGAGGTAGGGGAAAGCTATCTTTGGGGCATGCCTTGTTAAGGTCGGTGAAATCTACACACATTCTCCAGCTTCCGTTGGCCTTGCGGACTAGCACCACATTAGCTAACCATTCAGGATAGTGGACCTCCCGAATATGGCCCGCAGCCATTAACTTGCGGATCTCTTCGTCGATAGCTTTCTGTCTGTCTGGAGCAAAGTTTCTCTTTTTCTGTTGGACCGGCTGACACTCTGGCTTGAGGTTAAGCCGATGGGTGATTACTTCTTCAGGGACGCCCGGCATGTCGGAGGATGACCATGCGAAGACATCGGTGTTGGCACGCAGGAAAGTAAGGAGTTGATGGCGTGCCTCTTCTGGGAGCGATGCCCCTAGCTGAACAGTCCTTGCCGGGTCATCACCCATGGGGAGGGTTAGAAGGTGCTCTGCCGGCTCTCCCCTTCTTCCCAACTCCCTAGGATCGAGCGACTCAGGGGCTGTCGTTGACTCTGCGTTCAGCGGGCTGGGCGACAGATGGTAGCAAGGCGGAAGTGGGCTTTGCTCCCCCTTCATTTCTTTGATCCCTTCGTTGGTGGGAAACCTTACCAATAATCTCTTAGTGGAGATCACGGCGTCTAGCAGATTCAGCCCCGGTCTTCCCAAGATGGCGTTATAAGCCAGCGGGACCCGGACCACCAAGAAGTTTATGACCACGGTGCTCTGACACGGAGGAGTTCCAGCCGTGACTGGAAGAGCAATTTCGCCTTCGATGCTCACTGAGTCTCCTATGAAGCCCATTAGCGGTGTGGCAACGGGTCGGAGTAAAGACCTTGATAAGTTCATCTGAACAAAAGCCTCGTAACTCAAGACATCCACAGAGCTCCCACCATCAATTAGAATTCTTTTTACAGGGTGTTTAGCTATAGTCATGGACACCACGACGCTGTCATCATGTTTATTAACCACTCCATCTAGATCCTTTCCAAAGAAAGGTATTACAGAGTCTATTCCCTCTCGCGGCCTCTTAGAACCACTGCCCGCTTCCCAGGAGATCATAGCTATGGTCTTCTTAGTTGGGGTATTATCCACACCAGCCGGGCGACCCGGGGGCACCGAGGGACCCATCGCGGGTAGATTTCCCCGTCGAACAAATTTGCCCAGGTGACCTTGCTGAACCAGCTCCTCGATAGCCTTTTTTAGGTGGCGGCAGTCTTTGCTGTCGTGACCGTAGTCCCGATGATATCGGCAGTAAAACTCCTTGTTGCGGGGGGCCCCAGGCTTCAAGGGAACCGGACGCTTGAAATAGGGTTCCTCCTCGATCTCCAGTAGGATGTGAGAGATGGGAGCCATGAGGGGAGTGAACTGCTCTTTGGGAACCAGCGCCTATGGTCGGCGATCTGAGCGTCGTGGAGGCTCGGGCTTTCGAGGTTGTGCACCGGTGAGATCGGTAAGCGGCAGTTTATTACCGGGGTTCTTGTCAACTTCTCTCCTGGAAGAATCCGCTTCATCAGCGCGGATGTACTTCTGTGCCCGACTCAGAAGCTCGGCGTAGGAATGCGGAGGCTTCTTATCTAGGGAGTAGGCGAATCTGGATGGGCGAAGTCCCCGCTTCAGGGCCAAGGTGGCTACAGAGTCTTCCAGGTTGTACACCTCCAACGCTGCTTCCTTAAATCGAGCAACGAAATCCTTTAAGGTCTCGCCACTCTTCTGCTGGACAGCAAAGAGACTATCGGCAACTCGTGGGATCTTTCGACAGGCATCAAAATGAGCTAGGAAGGATCGCTCAAGTTGCCGAAACGAGTTGATGCTGCGTGGGGGCAGACGGGAGTACCACGCGCATGCCGCCTTACGGAGCGTGGCCGGGAATGCGACGCATAACAAGGAATCCGTCGCTCCCTGGACCTGCATGAGGACTTTGTAGCTTTCCAGATGGTCCAGGGGGTCCGTCGTTCCATCATATGGATCCAATTGAGGGAGATGGAACCGGGGGGGGGACCGATTCCTCCATGATATGGCGGGAAAGCGGGGGGCGATGCTCATACTCCGCCGCATAAGGATCGGTGATCCGACGGCTGAGCTCGTCCAACCGCCGATGGTACTCGTCAAGCCTTTGTTCGGCCCGACGGGTGGTTTTCTGGGGAGTGTTACCTCGGGGTGAATCGGAAGAAGAAGATCGCCGGCACAAAGAACGTGCCCGCTTGGACTCCTTTTCCTCCAGTCGGTGGCGGGAACGACCGGAGCGGCGGGAGGGAGACCGTCGTCGCTTCGAGGTCCCTTGGTGATGAGGTTCGGGGGTGAGCGGTGAGAGACCTCAGGCGGGGTCCCTCCTTGGTGAGACTAAACTGTTCCTCGCGCCCCTTTGTCCATCACGGGGGGTTGAGTTACAGCAGCCAAATAACGCTCTTGCAGCCCCCAGACCATCGTCGTCAGATTCTGGACCTGATGGGCTAGAACATCAAGCCGGTCGGGCTGGCTTGTAGGTGCAAGGGGCGAAACATGGAGATTGGCGTCCGAATACTCAGCTAGTGGGATGCGCCCGGCTGCCTGGCTGGAGGAGGCCTCTTGTGCTCGCGTAGTCACCATTGCTTCCTTTGCAAAATCGAAGGGGTTCCAGGGAGAATTTTTGACCTGGTCTCCCCCTTTCTGGCGCGCCAATCTGTTGCGGCCGAATCACATATGATGAACGTCGGGCGGGCTAGGATCACCGTGTGCACAGAGAGGCCGCCGTCTTCCTCCGGGGGCCTGCAAAAAGTCCCGGACCGATGGTTCCGGCGGGGACCCTCCGACGCCCAAGTTAGTGAGTCGTCGAACAGGGATATAATTTTTGTAGAATTATTCTAGAGAAAGTTTTCCAGAGAGCGTCCCCTTGCATGGAGCACGGGTCCTCTTTTTATACCTGTTGGGGATCCCGTTTACCTCGGTCTGTTGGAACCGTCGAATCCGTCCTGTTGTGATGTTTCATCGAACGGCAAGTCGTTGGACTGTTGCTGGATAAGGGCCGCTTATAGCGATAACTGCCTATCAGGCTAACACTTGCCCGTGATTTTGGTGAGCGAGGTGCTTAGATTGCGGGGTCGGCTGTATGAAATTACATTGTCTATGTGGGAGATACTGCGGGCCGACGCTAGGGGCCGGTGCCGGAGGCCAGAGCCAATGCAGGAGGCTGGAGTCAGAGTTCCAGCACAGAAGGTCGGAGCTGAAGACCAACGCTGGGGGCCGGCACTAGAGGCCGACGCTGGACGTCTGTCTTTGGTGTTAACGTGTAACTTTGATGCCGACGCTGGGTGCCGGTCTTTGAGGCTGTTGCTAGTGGCCGACGCTGAAGGCCGACACTGGAGGATGGCACTGGAGGCCGACGCTGGAAGCCGGCGCTGGAGACCGACACTGGAGGCCGACGATGGAGGCCGACGCTGGAGGCCGGCACTGGAGGCCGATGCTGGAGACCGACGCTGAAGGCCGGCACTGGAGGCCGACGCTGGAGGCCGACGCTGGAGGCCGGCACTGGAGGCCGATGCTGGAGGCCGACGCTGGCCTTGGGTTTTGTTGTCACATCATTGCTTTCGAAAACCACGCAGAAGATAATACTACCCCGGGGAAACGATCATCTGTTCTTAATAACTAAGGGAAACTACCTGGCCTGCATCAATTCGCAATGTTCAAGTCCCAGCAAACCCAATAAGTAGCTAGAGCTAGTCTGAACCACAGATACGAAAGAACAATCAATCAATGAGTTTAACAAAAGAATTGATATCACATATTAGTGAAAAGTGTGGTACACATGACTGATTATTTGGCGAGCATCTCTAAACATGTCAGCAAAAAAGAATAAAATTACTAAATTGCTTCTCAAAGATTGAGCAATGGCCAGATATTGAATACATCAGGAGCTCTCATTCTAATTAGAAGAAGATAAAAGCATGGTCCTAATGCAGAAGTCAATCTGGAAGAAAAGATGATGTGAAGTTTTATATAAGACTGCATAAGCATGCCAGAGAATGCAATTCTATATTGCCCGTTACTTGCCCTTGTATGACCTAGAATTTAGTGCTGCTAAATTACATCACCAGACACCAGCTCCCCAAGATTGCATAATGGGTGTGAGAAGCATCAGCAATAAAAAGTAGCTTCAACCCTGTTATGGTCATCCAGACCGTTCCCATCAAAATGAGCTTGGGTATAGAGCATATCTCTAATTAAAAATAATCAATGTAGTGATTGAGCAAAATTTCACAATAATCTGCAACCTAAAAACAATAGTTTGAGGCTTAAGGGAATTCTAAACAAGAGTCGAGCCTTCTATGAATCCAAGAGGCGCGTTGACAAAAGACTTTTTCCCTACTCTGCTTTGCAGTTTACATTCATAACAAGAAACAACCCTTTAAAGTTCCCCTAGACTTGAAAGAGTCCATATGAAAATGGAAGATGCTGAGATTTGACACACGGAATTGCTTTCAACTACCAAGAAGCCATTTGGCTGCAATGCTGTATGTAATAGTGGAGTACAAAAACTTAGTTTGGAGCAGGTTTTACCTGAGATTTCATAAGTTAATCGAATATGTTCCAGTTTACACAGTCAGAGAATACAACATGCTCTCACAGAACTTGGGGCCCATGCTTATCACAACAACCAAAAAAAAAAAAAATTTCCAAAAACAAATTGCCAGCCCTGTTTATGTTATGCTCAAGCACAAGGGTCAGCCTGAATTTCCTTATGCTCCCACTAGCGATGGCCCCAGGAGACCAACGCTGGCAATATTGCAAGATTGTTAAGACCCCTATCATTTCACTTTGCTAACTTAGATACTAAGAATAGAAGGATTGAAATTGCTTTTGAGAGTATAAGGGCTCCAGTTTAGGTCAAGCAATTTCATGAAAGACCCTAGGAGATAAGAAATGAAGCCAATAATCTCTCTGTTAAATGAGCAAGAAACCCATTTTAAGAGTACGTGCCACAAGTCATTTAGAAAATACAACACATAACAAGGTCCTCAAAGTACTAGAGAGCTAAAAGCCACCATAATAACTGTCTATCACAAGAGCATCTTTATTCTCCTTGTTGCTTTGACAAACCTAACACCAGAAAATAGTTATGTTACAGCCTGAAACCTATGTTATCACACCACTGGCATGGTTCACTCAGAGCAAGGTAATTATTCTGAATTTTACTTTTTTTTTTTTTACAATAGGATATCAACAAAATCCTGATGAAAAGTATCAAACCTCAATAACTAAAATTCCAAAATTATTATTTCCTATGCACTAAACTGGACAAACGTACAAGCTGCATACCATCCAGCCAATGATCTCTACTGCACAATTTGCTCAGCATACAAAGCTTACCTTTAAAAAAAAAATACAAGGTTATAAGCAAGTATAAATATTGATGATGTATGATTGTCTAGATAAGTACAAAGAATCAGAGTTTACATGATGTCTAAAACTATGTATTACATTCCAGAAACACGGGAAGAACGTCTAAAAGCATTTCCCGATGGCCGGTCCGGATTCATCATATTCGGCCTTGGAGATCCACATTTGCATTACATTCCAAAAAAAATCCAAAGAATTTAAAAAAAAAACGTTAGAAGACAACAAAAATAGCCCATTTCATTTGATCATCGGGCTTCCCTCTTCTCTGTTCGAGGCGCCCATTTCTATTTGACCGCCGGGCTTCCCTCTCCTTCGTCTGAGCGATTCAAACACCTGGGGATGAGCAAACAAGGTAAATTTTTTTATAATCTCTCTTCTTTGATTTTATCCTTTTTTTCGTTTCTATTTTTATTTGTTAAAGATTTTTGGGGAAGGATAGCACAACCGGGCTATGGGGCTCGACCGTGCCACTGACATGCCGAGGCCCAACGGCCTCGTACGCCTCCCTAAACGGCCACTCCAGTGGATGGAGTGGCCAGAGAAGTGAAGAGAGGGCTGCTTACGGGAGCCAAAACTCAGCAAATAGGTGATTAATATTTTCTTTGCCTCAACCTCAGCAATTTATGTTTCTTATGGATGAAATCTTGGAATATTTGGACTTTATAACTAAGAATACTTTAAAATTATGTATAATAAATTATTTTGACTTCATTTTTTTAACTTTTGAATATGTTTCCTTGTTTTTTTATTGACACTCCAAAAATTAGTGACTTTATATATTAATAAATTATTGAAATAATTTTATGAAGTGATTTAAATGGTTAATAAAATAGCTAAACTACTAGAAAAGTGTGATTTAACGAGTGATTTTACCAAGGAAAAAAGTCCCTCGTAATTTCAAGGGATATTTCGATAAAAAAATATAAACTATAAAATTTTCGACAAAAAATATTTTCTCACAAAATTCATCGCAAAATTAATTTTGCGAGGGATTTTCTAAGAGATATTTCTAACATAAATAGGTTCTTTGTAAAAAAAATCCAATAAAAAAATCCCTCGCAAAATCCCTCAAAAATTAATTTTGTGAGGGATTTTCTGATAGATTTATTTTTTATTAATGATTTATTAATAAAATTTTTTGATGAAAAAATCTCTTGAAAAATCCATCAAAAAATTAGTTTCTGAGGAATTTTGTGAGGGATTTTTTTGATGATTTTGCGAGGGATTTTTTGAGGGATATTTCTATAATAAATGAATTATTTGTAAAAAAATTGATAAAAATAATCCCTCAGAAAATTCCTCAGAAATTAATTTTGTGAGGGATTTTTTGATGCATTTGTTTTTCATCAACGAGTTATTAATAAAATTTTTTGATTAAAAAAATCCATCAAAAAATCCCTCATAAAATTAATTCCTGAGAGATTTTTTGAGGGATTTTTTCATGATTTTGCGAGGGATATTTCTATAATAAATAGCTTATTTGTAAAACAAAATTGATAAAAAATCCCTCACAAAATCCCTTGAAAATTAATTTTGCGAGGGATTAGGGATTTATTTTTCATTAATGAGTTATTAATAATTTTTTTGATGAAAAAAATCCATTAGAAAATCCCTTGCAAATTAATTTCTAAGGGATTTTGTGAGAGAATTTTTGATGATTTTATGAGGGATTTTCTTATGGATATTTTTATAATAAATGACTTATTTTGTAAAAAAAATTGATAAAAAAATCCCTCAAAAAATCCCTCAGAAATTAATTTTGTACGAATTTTCTGAGGGAATTGTTTTTCAATAACAAGTTATTAATAAAATATTTTGATGAAAAAATTACTTGAAGATCCCTTGCAAAATTAATTTCCGAGGGATTTTCTGAGGAACTTTTTGATGATTTTGCAAGGAATTTTCTAAGGGATGTTTTTATAATAAATAGCTTATTTATAAAAGAAAAATTGATAAAAAAAATCCCTCGAAAAATTCCTCACAAATTAATTTTGCGAAGGATTTTTCGAGAGATTTGTTTTTCATTAATGAGCTATTAATAAAATTTTTTGATGAAAAAAATCCTTCGCAAAATTAATTTTTTAGGAACTTTCTAAGGGAATTTTTTTATCAATTTTTTTAACAAATAAGCCACTTATTATAGAAATAACCCTTGAAAAATCCCTTGCAAAATCATCAAAAAATCCCTGAGAAAATCCTTTGAAAATTAATTTTGCGAGGGATTTTCTTAGGGATTTTTTCATCTAAAATTTTATTAATAACTCATTAATAAAAAATAAATCCCTCAAAAAATCCCTTGCAAAATTAATTGCTGAGGGCTTTTGCGAGGGAATTTTTTTATCAATTTTGTTTTACAAATAATCCATTTATTATATAATTATCCCTCAAAAAATTCCTTGCAAAATCATCAAAAAATCACTCAGAAAATTCTTTGTAAATTAATTTTGCGAGGAATTTTTTTGAGAGATTTTTTCATCAAAAAATTTTATTAATAACTTATTAATCAAAAACAAATCCCTCAAAAAATCCCTGGCAAAATTAATTTCTAAGAGATTTTTTGAGTTTTTTTATAAATAAGCCATTTATTATAGAGATATCCCTCAAAAAATCCCTTGCAAAATCATTAAAAATTCCCTCACAAAATCCCTTGGAAATTAATTTTGCAAGAAATTTTTCGAGGGATATTTTTCATCAAAAATTATATTAATAACTTATTAATAAAATATAAATCACTGAAAAAATCCCTTGCAAAATTAATTTCCAAGGGATTTTGTGAGGATTTTTTTCAATTTTGTTTTACAAATAAACCTTTTATTATAGAAATATCCCTCAAAAAATTTCTCGCAAAATCATCAAAAAATCCCTCAGAATTTAAATTTGCAAGGGATTTTTCGAGGGATTTTTTTATCAAAAAATTTTATTAATAACTCATTAATGAAAAAAAAATCCCTCAAAAAATTCCTCGCAAAATTAATTTCTAAGGATTTTTTGAGGGATTTTTTATTAACTTTTCTTTTACAAATAAGTCATTTATTATAGAAATGTCCCTCGAAAAATTCCTCGCAAAATCATCAAAAAGTCCCTCGAAAAATCTCTCAGAAATTAATTTTGCGAGGGATTTTCTGATGGATTTTTTTCATCAAGAAATTTTATTAATAACTCGTTAATGAAAATAAATCCCTCAAAAAAATCCCTTGCAAAATTATTTTTTAGGGATTTTTTGAGGGATTTTTTTTACAAATAAGCCATTTATTATAGAAATATCTCTCGAAAAATCCCTTGCAAGTCATCAAAAATTCCCTCACAAAATCACTCGGAAATTAATTTTGCTAGGTATTTTCCAAAGGATTTTTTTCATCAAAAAATTTATTAATAGCTCATTAATGAAAAATAAATGCCTCAAAAAGTCCCTCACAAAATAAATTTCCTAGGGAGTTTTTGATGTATTTTTTTTATCAATTTTTTTTTATAAATAAGCCATTTATTATAGAAATATCTTTCGGAAACTCCCTCGCAAAATCCTCAAAACTTCCCTAGCAAAATCCCTCAGAAATTAATTTTGCAAGGGATTTACAAAGGGATTTTTTCATCAAAGATTTTATTAGTAACTCATTAATAAAAAATAAATTCCTCGCAAAATCCATCACAAAATTAATTTTCAAGAGATTTTCCGAGGGATTTTTTTATCAATTTTTTTACAAATAAGCCATTTATTGTAGAAATATCCCTCAAAAAGTCCCTCGCAAAATCATCAAAAAATTTCTTGAAAAATCCCTCGAAAATTAATTTTGCAAGGTATTTTCCAAGCGATTTTTTTCATCAAAAAATTTTATTAATAACTCATTAATGAAAAATAAATCCCTCAGAAAATCCCTCATAAAATTAATTTTTGAGGGATTTTTTTATTAATTTTTTTTACAAATAAGCCATTTATTATAGAAATATCCCTCAAAAAATCTCTCACAAATCATTAAAAAATCCCTTGGAAAGTCCCTTGGAAATTAATTTTGTGAGGCATTTTTCATGGGATATTTTTCATCAAAAATTTTTACTAAGGACTCATTAATGAAAAACAAATCCCTCAAAAAATCTCTCGCAAAATTAATTTCCGAGGGATTTTCCGAGGGATTTTTTTTATAAACCCTATTAAGTTGTTTCATGAATCATCAACTCAGTTTGCTAGGTTGTGGCAAATAACAAAGGTTGTATAGTATCTAAGATTATAGGATAACAATTCGAAAAGTCCCATCTCTTGCTTCATGTTAAAGATGGTGGCGATTAAAGATGATGGCAATTACAAAGGTTAAGGTTTTATGTAATATAGGATAAAAGGTTTGAGCTCATTATATAAATTAGGTAAAGGAAAAAAGGCTATGTAATAAAAAAAAATTATGTGGTAGTTAAAGAGTGACCAAATAGGCAATCAATTGTTTGGGTTAGATCAACCTCATTTAAGCCTGATGACCCAACTTGACGTATTAATAAGTCAAGATTGCTAGACCTAAATTTGACTAACAACCACTCACTGACCTTTGTAATGCTAAATAAATTTAGTTTTGGGGTTTATATTTGTTGCTGCCAACTCACTTACGATGAACGTTGGGTAGGCTAAGGTTCTCGTGAGCGTAGAGAAGTCGTCGTCTTCCTTCTAGAGCCTGCAAAAAGTCCCAGACCGGTTATTCCAGTGGGACCCTCCGATGCCCAAGTCAGTGGGCTGTAGAACAGGGATATTGTATATCAGTAGGATTTTTAAAGAGAGAGCGAGAAAGAGTCCCCCCGCATTGAGCTCGGGTCCTCTTTTTATACCTGTCTGGGGTTCGCTTACCTCGTTCTGTTGAAACCGTCGAATCTTCCCTGTTGGGATGTTTCACCGAACGGTAAGTCGTTAAGCTGTCGTTGGATGAGGGCCGCTTATAGCGGTAACTGCTGAACGAGCTAACACTTGCCCGTGATTTCGGCGAGCGAGGTGCACGGCAATAGACCTTAGATCACGGGATCTGTTGTATGAGACTGGTCATTGTGCATGCGAAGAATACTGAAGGCCGACGCTGGAAGCCGGAGCTAGAGGCCGATGCTGGAGGCCATCGCTGGATGCCGTCGCTGGATGCCGGTGCTGGAGGCCGGAGCCAAAGTCATCGCTGGAGGCCGTCGCTGGAAGCCGGCGCTGGAGGCCGGCGCTGGAGGCCGGAGCCAAAGTCTCAGCGCTGAAGGCCGACGCTGGAGGCCGACGCTGGAGGCCGATACTAGAGGTCGGCACTGGAGGCCTCTGGGTTTTGCTGTCACATTATTGCTTTAAAAAACCATGCAAAAGATAATACTACCCAGAGGAAATGGCCAGCCGTATCAGATGCCCCCCGCCCCTCCCCTGAGATGGGTGAGCGTTCACTTACCCGCGAAAGGGGTGTTAATATCCTCTGGGCGGCCGATTTTTGTGCCATCATTTCGCTTTTGTTGGGATTGGAGAGAATTTCCCTCGGGTAATGTCACAAAAGGCGAGCGTCATCATTGTGATAAAGCTAATGTCTCCCTTTTTATTGGTGAAGCTTTTCGTGTTTTTCGCGCTAGCAGGCCGTCGAAACGCCTTCCAATTGAAGATGGATGCTTAATCAGATCGGACGATCGGGGGGTGATTCAAAATGGCGTTATAAGGAAAAAATCGTCCTTATCTTCCCCTCCTCCCATTTTCTTACGCTACTGCTCCCTTTCGAGTCCGCAAGCGTCCGTTTGTCTCCCATGTTCGTTCTCTCCCCGTGCTCCTTCGATTTTAGCTCAAGTTTTCTAGGTTAGTACCTATGGCTTCATCGCCTTTTTGCTCCATTTCTGATTCCTAGGGGGTTCCCACAACCCTTCTCGGACTTTCGATTCTTTACCAAGTCAGTGGTCTACCCCTTCCTCTAATCGCTCTTCACCGGAGCAGCGGCCGGTCAGTCGCCCCTTAACCAGGAGTCGTTCGACCGGGGGCAGATTTTCGCCCGGAGTCGTCCGACGGCTGCTGGTCCTTCTAGGGTCGTCAAGGAGTCTCCCGAAGGGACTGCTTCCGCTATGTCTGCTCAAGACGTAGTAAATCTACAAGCCAAGTATAGCTTTTCGTCGGACCTTCATTTGTTCTACCCTGCTCCCAACGACAGGGTAACTTCTTTCCGTTCCGGAAGGGTTGCCTTGTACGGAGCTTTCTTTAAGGCCAGGCTTCGGTTGCCTATCCATCCTTTCATCCTCAATCTCCTGGACTGATACTCTCTGACACCTTCTCAGTTAGTTCCCAACTCGATCCGAACCATCGTCGGTTTTCTGGTTCTCTGCCACCTGCAAGGCATTGAGGCCAGTATCTCTTTATTCCGCAGCTTTTACACCCTTCACAAGCAATCGGGTTAGTGGTCCTTCACCCCTAGGTCCAATAGGATCCTCAAGTTGTGCCTTCCCACTTCCGTCAAAGGGTGGAAGGATAAATTCTTTTTTGCTGATATCGGCGGGGTGCGCGAAAGCTGGGGGATACCCAACATTGATGCTAATAGAGATCCCTCCATCCTTCCATGAGATCGGATGGCATTTGGGCAGCTTCTGACTGCCGATGTCCCTCGGTGTAATATGCTTTTAGCCAAGGAAAACCTTCGTCTCGCTGGTTTGATTCCTTCAAGTGGTGAAAACTTGATTACTCGCCTTCCTTTTCTTTTTCCCCCTTTGCTCCTCTTCTTCTTCTCTTTTTTTTTTTTTTTTTTTACTATCCTCCGCCTATATAGGGATGGCGCCGTGCTTCATGAGCTCAGGCAGGCGGCCACTAGGAAGAGGAAGGCTACAGGGGATGTGCCCCCTACCGAAAGAAGGGCCATTGCTAAAGTCCCAAGGAGGGCCGACGCGGGGAGGGCCGACGCTGAAGGGGCTAAAGTTGTGAAGCCCCTGCGTGCAAAGGTTTGGAAGAAGGGCGGCCCTAGAAGGGCTGACGCTGGGGAGGCCGAGGCTAAAGGGGCCAAAACTGTGGAATCCTCGCACATGTGTGAGGCGGCCAGAGCCCAAGCTGACGAGCCCACCATGACAGATGCGGTAAGGGCCGAGGCCGGCAAGGAGGTAGAGCGGAGCCAACTAGAAGGAAGATCTTTAGCTTCAGCTCCTCCTGTCATCCTGATCGACCCTTCTCCTGAAAAGGTTGCAAGGGCACCGTCGCCCTTGCCCAAAGCCGTAGAGACGAAGCAAGTTCTTGCGGCAATAGTGATGATTCCAGCAGCTATCCTGCCCCCCATAGGGGCAACAGCCGAAGCACCTCCACCAGTCAAGGGGTCGGAGGCGGTAGGATCAGAGGTAGAATCTGCCTCTGCGGGCCCCGCGCCAAGGGGAGAGAGGGGCATCGATCCTTCCTTCCAATTGATGTTGGCGAACCACAGTCGCTGGGCCGAACGGACCTTAGAGGAAGCAACTGTGGTCGAAGTGCAAGAGTTTCTCTGGAATCAGGGGAGAGCCACCTTCTTCCGCGAAGCGTCGATGGCGCATCTCTGGGTGAGCTTCTGCTCAATTATCATCTTTTTCTTTTTATTTGCTTTCTAACATTGACATTCCCTTCAGGCATTGAACTCTCTAGTCGCCCTGAAGAACCTCTGGACCCTGAGCGATACCGCTATGACCAAGCGCGGGAGGAGATGTTGTCCCTCTAAGTCAAGGCGGAAAAGGTGGAGATGGCTCTGGAGGATACTCGGGCCACCCTAAAGGGTGAAATCGATGTCATCCGGCTAAGAGCCGAGAAGGCTGAGTATGCGCTGGAAGTTGCCCAGCGCTGCGCAGCCAATGAGCTGGATACTGCTCAGGTGGCCGAGGAAAAATAGAAAGTGGCCGAGGAGAAGCAGAGGACAGCCGAGGAGAGGCTGAAGGTGGCAGAATTGGAGGTGTGCGTCTTGAAGACCCAATTAAATTTGCCTCCATTGAGATAGATGCAGCCAAAGAGGCCACCCGCCAGTCCGACGCCAAGATTACAGATTTGGAGGCGGCGGTGACTGAGGCCCAGAGGGGGGCCGTTGAGTCCGAGAAGAGAGCTCTTGAGGCGGAGAAAGAGTTGCCGAGGCCGTAGAGGATTTTAGAAAGTCTAAAGCCTTCGATAAGGAGATGACCGAGTCATCGGCGTTTGCTTATAATGCCGGCTTCCAAGACTGTAAGGACAAAATCCAGGAACTCTACGACCTAGAGGACATTGATGGGCTGAAACCTGATGACGTTCCTGAGGATGATGACCCGGCCCCGGATGACCTTTAATAGCTTTAGTTTTTCTTTCTTTTTGTATTGATCTATACCTGACTTGAGTCGGCAACTTTGTAGCCTTTTAGCTATCAATGAATGTTTTTCCCTCATTGTGCACCTTTGGTTATAATCAGCTTTAGCTGAGTCAGCTATTATGAATCACCAATCAATGGTGCCTCGTCAGATTGATTATGCCGAATGTGATTGTGAGCCGCACATTGTCCCAGATACCAACACAGGGGGCCAACTTTTAGTACCGACGCAGGGCGCCAGTGTCTGATATGTCGACGTAGAGCCAGCCTTTGGTGCCAACGCGGAGTTGGTCTTTAATATGCCGATACGGAGCCGGTCTTTAGTGCCAATGCGAAGTTGGTCTTTAATATGTCGACGCGGAGTCGGTCTTTGGTGCCAACGCAGAGTTGGTCTTTAATATGCCGACGTGGAGCCGGTCTTTGATATGCCGATGCGGAGTTGGTCTTTAATATGCCGACGCGGAGCCGGTCTTTGGTGCCAACACAGAGTTGGTCTTTAATATGCCGACACGGAGCCGGTCTTTGGTGCCAACACGGAGTTGGTCTTTAATATGCCGATGCGGAGCCGGTCTTTGGTGCCAACGCAGAGTTGGTCTTTAATATGCCGACACAAAGCCGATCTTTGGTGCCAATGCGGAGTTGGTATTTAATATGCCGACGCAGAGCCAGTCCTTGGTGCCAACACAGAGTTGGTCTTTAATATGCCGATGCGGAGCCGGTCTTTGGTGCCAACGCAGAGTTGGTCTTTAATATGCCGACGCGGAGCCGGTCTTTGGTGCCAATGCGGAGTTGGTCTTTAATATGCTGATGCGGAGCCGGTCTTTAGTGCCAACACGGAGTTGGTCTTTAATATGCCGACACGGAGCCGGTCCTTGGTGCCAATGCAGAGTTGGTCTTTAATATGCCGATGCGGAGCCAGTCCTTGGTGCCAATGCGGAGTTGGTCTTTAATATGCCAATGCGGAGCCGATCTTTGGTGCCAACGCGGAGTTGGTCTTTAATATGCCGATGCGGAGCCGATCTTTGGTGCCAACGCGGAGTTGGTCTTTAATATGCCGATGCGGAGCCGGTCTTTGTTGTTGAACGTACTCATCCGAAAATAAGTGAACATGTTGAACATTCATTTATCAAATAAATTCAAATTAATGACGATAGCATTCTATTGATAATACTGGCGTAAGTTATCGGCGTTCCAAGTGCGAGGAAGCGGTTTCCCGTCTAGCTCTTCGATTTTGTATGCCCCGTGGTGAAGTACCTCCTTGACACAGTATGGTCCTTCCCATCTTGGTGCCAGCTTTCCCTCCTCTATCGGCTTTGATACTTCAGCTCTTCGCAGAACGAGGTCTCCAGGGAGGAATGTCTTGGGTCGCACCCGAGTATTGTAGTACTTGGCCGCTCGTTGACGGAACGCTGCCATGCAGAGCTGTGCTTGGTCTCACAATTCTTCCACCAAATCTAGATCGGCCCTCAGCTGGTTTGAGTTGCTTTCTTCATGGTATAATTCCGTCCGGGGGCTAGGAACTCCTATTTCCACCGGGATGACCGCCTCGGTCCCAAAGACTAGGCTGAAAGGGGTTTCCCCAGTAGGTGCTCGCGGCGTCGTGTGGTAAGCCCACAGAACACTGGAGAGTTCCTCCACCCAGCGTCCTTTGCAACTATCTAGCCGAGCCCTGAGTCCTTGGAGGATGATACGATTGGTCACCTCGGCTGCGCCGTTAGTTTGGGGGTGCCCTACTGAGGTGAATCGATGATGGATGCCTAGGCCATCGCAGAATTCCTGGAAGGTCGTGTTGTCAAACTGTCGGCCGTTGTCTGTAACGAGGGTGTGCGGTAGCCTGAATCAGCACACAACAGACTTCCAGAAGAAAGTTCTTACTTTGGCCTCCGTGATCTTAGCAAGAGCTTCCGCCTCGATCCACTTGGTGAAATGGTCAACAACTACCACTAGGAACTTGCGTTGTCCGGAGGCAGGAGGGAACGGTCCCAGGATGTCCATGCCCCATTGTGCGAAGGGCCATGGTGCAGCCAGAGGGGTCAGCTGGGACGCCGGCTGATGTTGGATGTTGGCATGACGCTGGCAGCTATCACACCTCTTGACGAGTTCGGACGCATCCTCCTTCATTGTTAGCCAGTAATATCCCTATCGGAGGGCTTTATATGCAAGAGCCCTGCCCCCCAGATGGCTTCCACATATACCTTCATGTATCTCCTGCAGAATATAATTGGCTTTGGTGGGACCAACACACCTGAGGCCTGGGTATGAGAATGACCTCCGGTAGAGCTTTCCCTCCATAATGAAAAACTTTGGGGCCCATCTTTTAAGTTTCCTAGCTTCGGCAGGGTCTTCTGGGAGTGTACCCTCAGTAAAGTACTGAACATAGGCATCCATCTAGGAAGGCTCCTGCTCCACTGGTAAAGTTTCTCTTGATACATCAATACTTGGGGCTTCTAAGTGCTCCACGTAAGCTTTTCCCAACATCCCATCAGCTGAGGTGGCAAGATGGGATAAGGCATCGGCTCTAGCATTCTCCTGTCCAGGAATGTAGCTGACGCTGAAGTGAGTCAAGGGGGAAACCAACGAGTGCACCATATTTAAGTAGCGGGCCATGATGGGATCCCTTGCCTCGTATTCCCTTGTAATTTGGCCAGCAACCAGTTGGGAGTCGGTGAATGCCCTAAGGCGTTTCACCCCAAGCTCTCGAGCTAATCTCACGCCGGATAGCAAAGCTTCATATTCTGCCTAATTATTAGTGGCTGGAAAGAGGAAACGAAGTGCACACTCGGTCACAACCCCATCCGAGTTGGCCAAGATGAGGCCTGCTCCGCTCCCTTGAGAATTCGACGCCCCGTCCACATGAAGGACCCATTCATCATCACTGGTTCCGAGGGGCTGAGTGTCCGTAGGAGGTTCTTTAGGTTGCTCCTTTCCCCAAGTACATTCGACCAAAAAATCTGCCAATACTTGAGACTTCATGGCTGAACGGGGGTGAAAAGATAGGTCGAACTCCCCCAGCTTGAGGGCCCACCTCGCCAGCCGGCCGAAAGTATTCGGGCAAGCAAGAACCGTCTTTAGAGGTTGGTCTGTGATCACTGCGATCGGGTGGGCTTGGAAGTACGGCCGTAGATGCTAGGCAGACATGATCAATGTAAAGATGATCTTTTCATATTTGAATATCGGGTCTCTGCATCATGAAGCACCTTACTTGTGTAGTATACTGGCCTTTGCGTGCCATTGGTGTCCACATGGACCAGCACAGAGCTAACAGCCTCAGGAGAGGCCGCAAGGTATAGAAGGAGTTCTTCTCCACCCATCGGCTTGGCTAGCAATGGCGGGGTAGATAAGAATTCCTTTAACCCTTCGAACGCCTCTTGACATTCTTTCGTCATTCAAACTCATTAACTCTGCGAAGCGCCTTGAGGAAAGGTAGGCACCTTTCAGCGGACTTGGACAGGAAGCGGCTTAAGGCGGCCACCCTTCCTGTCATGCGCTGTATTTCTTCTTATTGGCAGGAGGCCTCATGTCCAAGATGGCTTGGACTTTGTCCGGGTTTGCTTCGATCCCCCTCCGAGTTACCATGAAGCCCAAGAACTTTCTGGCTGTCACCCCGAATGCACACTTATGAGGGTTCAGCTTCATCTGGTACCGACGAAGGTTGTCAAAAGTTTCCGTTAGGTCTGCGACATGGTCAGTGGCGTGAACGCTTTTTGTCAACATGTCATCCATGTACACTTCCATGTTGCATCCCATCTGACCTTCAAAGACCTTGTTCATCAGCCTCTGGTAAGTGGCTCCTGCATTCTTTAACCCGAAAGGCATTACCTTGTAGCAATATAACCCCTTCTCAGTTATAAAGGAGGTAGCTTCTTCATCTGCCGGATTCATCCGGATCTGGTTGTATCCGGAGAAAGCATCCAAGAAGCTAAGGACCTCATGGCCAGATGTAGCGTCCACCAGTTTATCGATCCAGGGCAGGGGAAAGCTGTCCTTAGGGCATGCCTTGTTGAGGTCGATGAAATCTATGCACATTCTTCAGCTTCCATTGGTCTTGCGGACCAGTACCACATTGGCCAACCATTCGAGGTAATGAACCTCCCGAATATGGCCTGCAGCCGTTAACTTGCAAACTTCTTCGTCGATAGCTTTCTGTCTATCTAGAGCGAAGTTTCTTTTTTTTGTCGGACTGGCCGATACTCTGGCCTGAGGTTGAGTCGATGGGTGATCACTTCTTCGGGAACGCCCGGCATGTCTGAGGACGACCACGCAAAGACGTCGGTGTTGGCACGCAGGAAAGTTAGAAGTTGATGGCGTGCCTCCTCTGGAAGCGATGCCCCCACCTGGACAGTCCTTGCTAGTCATCATCCAAGGGGAGGGTTAAAAGGTGCTCTGCCGGCTCTCCCCTTCTTCCCAACTCCCGGGGATCAAGCAACTGAGAGTCTGCTGCTGACGCTGCGTCCAGCGGTCTGGGAGACAAATGGTAGCAGGGTGGGAGCGGGCTTTGCTCCCCTTTCATTTCTCCGACTCCTTCGTTGGTGGGGAACCTTACCAATAATCTCTTGGTGGAGATTACGGCATCCAGCAGATTCAACCCTGGTCTTTCCAAGATAGCGTTATAAGCCAGTGGGACCCGGACCACCAAGAAATTTATAACCACAGTGCTCTGACATGGAGGGGTTCCAGCCGTGACCGGGAGGGCAATTTCCCCCTCGACGTTCACCGAATCTCCAGTGAAGCCCATCAGCGGTACGGCAACGGGTCGGAGTAAAGATCTTGACAAATTCATCGAACAAAAGCCTCATAGCTCAAAACATCCACCGAGCTCCCACTATCAATTAAAATTCTTTTTACAGGATGTTTGGCTATAGTCATAGACACCACGACGCTGTCGTCATGCTTATTAACCACCCCATCTAGATCCTTTCCAAAGAAAGGAATTACATAATCTATTCCCTCTCACTGCCTCTTTGAACTGCCATCCGCTCCCTAGGAAATCATAGCTATAGTCTTTTCAGTTGGAATATTATCCACGCCAGCCGGATGACTCGAGGCACCGGGGGGCCTAACGCGGGAAGGTTTTTTCCCTTCGAACAAACTTGCCCAGGTGGCCTTGCTGAACCAGCTCCTCAATGGCCTTTTTTAGATGGTGGCAGTCCTCGGTGTCATGACCGTAGTCCCGGTGGTACCGGCAGTAAAACTCCTTGTACCCAGACTTCAAGGGAGCCGGGCGTTTGAAATAAGGTTCCTCCTCGATCTCCAACAGGATGTGAGAGATGGGAACCATGAGGGGGGTGAATTGCTCCTTAGGAACCAGCGTCTGTAGTCGGCGATCTGAGTGGCATGGAGGCTCGTACTTCCAGGTCGTACACCGGCGTGATCAGTAGGCGATGGTTTCTTACTGGTGTTCTTGTCAACCTCCTTCCTGGAAGAATCTACCTCATCGGCGTGGATGTACTTCTGTGCCCGGCTCAGAAGCTCAGCATAGGAACTTGAAGGCTTCTTATCCAGGGAATAAGCAAACCTGGATGGGCGAAGTCCTCGTTTCAGGGCCAAAGTGGCTACGGAGTCTTCTAGGTTGTACACTTCCAACGCTGCTTCCTTAAATCGAGCGATAAAATCCTTCAAGGTCTCGCCACTCCTCTGCTGGACAGCAAAGAGACTATCTGCCACTCATGGAATCTTTCGACAAGCATCAAAGTGGGCCAAAAAAGATCGCTCGAGCTGCCGAAATGAGTTGATGCTGCATGGGGCCAAGCAGGAGTACCATGCGCATGCCGCCTTGCGGAGAGTGGCCGGAAAGGTGACGCATAGAAGGAAATCTGTCGCTCCCTGGACCTGCATAAGGACCTTGTAGCTTTCCAGGTGGTCTAGGGGGTCCATCGTCCCATCATAGGGATCCAGTTGGGGAAGACGGAACCGGGGCGGGACCGGTTCCTTCATGATATGCCGGAAAAGCGGGGGGCGACGCTCATAATCCATCCCATGAGGATCGGTAATCCGGTGGCTGAGCTCGTTCAACCATCGATGATACTCGTCAAGCCTTTGCTCGGCCCAATGGGTGGCTTTCCGGAGAGTGCCATCCTGGGATGAATCGGAAGAAGGAGCTGAAGAAGATCGCCGGCGCAAAGAACGTGCCCGCCTAGACTCTTTTTCCTCCAGCCGGTGGTGGGAACGACCGGAGTGGCGAGAGGGGGATCGCCATCGCTTCGAGGTCCCTCGGCGATGAGGTTCGGGGGTGAATGGTGGGAGACCTCAGGTGGGGTTCCACCTTGGTGAGACTGGACCGTTCCCCGCACCCCTTCGTCAAGCGTAGGGGCTGAGTTGCAGCAGCCAAATAATGCTCTTGCAGCCCCCAGACCATTGTCGTCAGATCCTGGACCTGGTGGGCCAGAACCTCGAGCCGGTCAGGTTGGCTTATCTGCGCAGGGAGCGGAACATTGAGATTGGCCTCCGAATGCTCAGCCCGTGGAATGCGCCCGGCTGCTTGACTGGAGGAAGCCTCTTGTGCTTGCGTAGTCACCATCGTTTCCCTCGCAGAATTAGTGGGGTCACAGAGAGAACTTTCGTCTTCCTCCGATACGAACTGGTGCTCCCCTTCCTGGCGCGCCAATCTGTTGCTGCCAACTCACTTACGATGAACGTTGGGTAGGCTAAGGTTCTCGTGAGCGTAGAGAAGTCGCTGTCTTCCTTCTAGAGCCTGCAAAAAGTTCCGGACCGGTGATTCTGGTGGGACCCTCCGATGCCCAAGTCAGTGGGTTGTAGAACAGGGATATTGTATATCAGTAGGATTTTTAAAGAAAGAGCGAGAAAGAGTCCCCCCGCATTGAGCTCGGGTCCTCTTTTTATACCTGTCTGGGGTCCGCTTACCTCGTTCTATTGAAACCGTCAAATCTTTCCTGTTGGGATGTTTCACCGAACGGTAAATCATTAAGTTGTCGCTGGATGAGGGCCCCTTATAGCGGTAACTGCTGAACGAGCTAACACTTGCCCGTGATTTCAGCGAGCGAGGTGCACGGCAATAGACCTTAGATCACGAGATCTGTTGTATGAGACTGGTTATTGTGCATGCGAAGAATACTAAAGGCTGATGCTGGAAGCCGGAGCTGGAGGCCAATGCTGGAGGCCGTCGCTGAATGCCGGCGCTGGAGGCCGGAGCCAAAGTCATCGCTGGAGGCCGTCGCTGGAAGCCGGCGCTGGAGGCCGACGCTGGAGGCCGGCGTTGGAGGCCGGAGCCAAAGTCTCAGCGCTGGAGGCCGACGCTGGGGGCCGACGCTGAAGGCCGACGCTGGAGGCCGACACTAGAGGTCGGCGCTGGAGGCCTCTGGGTTTTGCTGTCACATCATTGCTTTCAAAAACCGTGCAAAAGATAATACTATCCAGAGGAAACAGCCAGCCATATCAATATTAAATTGGTAGTATTTTTTTATATTTAGCTTTTGGACATTTGTTATATAACTCATCTCTCCTTTGGATTAATGGTCTAGTTGCTCATTCATTACATGGTTTTCTTTTTATATACATATACATACATATATATTTATATATATACACACACATACACACACATATACAGGTGTGTGTATATATATATACATACACACATATATATATATAAATATATATACATACACATATATATATAGTGTTGATGGTTATCTCCAAAATTTAAATTTCACCAATCAATGTCGTCAAGCCTTCTTAGTCTTCACTAATTCATGTAAAATCACACTTAACAAGAAGCCTAGATATAAATAACTTATTCTTTTGTAGTTACTTTACTAATATATTCAGCGTGTATAAGCATATGATTCATCTTAGATTAGATAAATTAATGGTTATGAACTCATCAATCAGTAAAATAGTGTCCATGATCTTATTTGATTTAGATTTTTTTCTCATTTATATAAAATGGTAATGAGATATTGCTTTTTTTTTCAATGATCCAACTAAAATAGCATAAAAAATAGTGACTTTATATATTAATAAATTATTTAAATAATTTATGAATGGATTTAAATGGTTAATAAAATCTTGATAGTTCTTCTAACTAATATTTTCTTTAAAAAAAATATCTCCCATTAAATACATTTTCAAATGATAATATATATATATATTGAACCACTAAATCAAATTCTAATGGTTAAAGAACTTAGGACAAATCTAAATTTCAAAGCTTCTGCCACTTGCTCACCAGTTTCTTCCCTCTCACACTTGGACCTAGGGTTGCAAATGTGTAGGGCGAGATCCGGTTATGCTTGATCCCAATCTGACCTGGTTCCTTGGTCAGGTCTTGATATTGAACCCAAACCCAATATAATAAAAAATCAGGTCAAATCCATAATCAAATTTCTTGACCCAATGAGCCATTCAGGTCAGGTCAGGTCCATGTATCAACCAGTCCCAATCCATACTTGATTTTATTTGATTTAGATTTTTTCTTATTTATGTAGTATGATAAATGAGATACTACTTTTTTCAACGATCTAACTAAAACAACATAAAAAATAATGTCTTTATATATAATAATTATTTAAATAATTTATAAAAGATTTAAATGATTAATAAAATTTTTTAACTAATATTTTTTTAAAAAATATTTTTTATTAAATATATTTTCAAATAATATACATAAATAAATATAAATTTTTGAATCGGCGCCAAAATTTTTCGCCGCTCTCCCATAAATTTCTTTCTTCCCTCTCTTAAGCGCCAACATTTTTCGGCGTCCTTCACTCCCCCCCTCCCCCCCTCCCGATTTTCTTCCAACATCTCTCTCTCTCTCTCCTTCCCAACCCCTCGCTCATTCTCTCTCCTCTCCTCTCCTCTCCAAGAATCAAGAAGAGAGAGAGAGAGAGAGAGAGAGGGGGAGGGGAGAAGAGATGAAGGAGACGGTGGTGGAGGAGGGCTGGGATTGGTCGGAGATGACGTCGATGTGCCGCGCGTGGCTGGACGCTGCCCGCGACCCCTCATCCTCCTCTCTCTGTTTCCTCCCCTGCCCTCCCCTTTCCCAATCTCTCTCTTCCTCCCCAGTCCGCTCCCCAGAAACCCTAGCAATCTTTAGCGATCTCTCATTTCTTTGTTGTCTTCGATGTATTTAAGCATGGAATTTTGGGGGATGGCGGTCTGGACCGGGGCAAGACATGGTGGTATGGGGGGCTTCATTTGGCACGGGGCGCAGGGTGTCCCTGAGGTTCATCACCTTCTCCACCATCCAGCTCCCAAGTGAGGTGCAGAAAATAAGTGTTTGTTTTTGTAAACTGTGACGATTATATTTTCTCTGGTGTTTGATGGATAGCAATAAATTGTCAGCAATTTCTTTTGCTATTTTGACACCCATTATTTTGCCCCCTATTATATGATTTTCTTATTTTTTTGGTTTTCTTCCAATTTTGAGAAAATTTAACTATATGCCACTGTTGAGTTCTATTTTAACTATGAAATATTACCTTTCATTCTTGGAGAAAGTTTAAGTTTCTTTAGACTGAACTGGCAGGAATAAATTAAATATTGGGATGGTATTTTTTTTCCTCATGTTTTTGCTGCAAGTGGTTCTTTATGTAAGAATCTTGTCGATACAGTGATTTGCGTTACTTGTTGTTACAAGTTACTCAGAAATGTGTATTTCATTATTTTATTAAAATTTGGGATTCAAACTGAATTGTGTTAAGGATTGAGCTCATAAAAAACTGTTATTAGGAGGTCTATTTTAGCATTTAGGCATTCCATTGTCTTGATTCAAGCACTACTCCTTGAAAAAGGAAAAGCTTTAACTGAATTAGTTACTATGGAACTTCAACATAGATTGCATATATTAAGGACTTTAAAAACATTGGGACTGCAGAATTATTAGGACATTAACCTGCCCCGACAATTCATTAGTGGCAAATTTATCCCTATAGTACTTGCTGTCGCTTATTACTGACTTGAACAAACACCTGTTTCTAGAACACCTTGCTTTGATTCCATTATGTAGCATGAGGTAACGTTTTCAAGGGTTTTAAACTGGCTCTGATTTCAGCTTTTACCCACCGCATATGCAGATGAAACCTTGTTATCAGACCACAAAGTCTCTTAATTTTAGATAATGTGACCTCGCATGAGCCCAGCATACGGCCCCACCCAAAAACCATACAAATCAGAAAGTTTGACATGATTCAGACTGGTTTGGAGCTATATCGAATTGGCAAGTAAAAACAAACTATCTTTCTGTTGGCTCAGGCCAATCGATCCTAAAGAACTGCTTGTACCTTTTACATCTTTGGATGCATATGTCTCCAACAACGACACTTGGACATGTGATGTGTATGCCAACGTCCAAGTGATGAAAGAAATCCAACATGGGAACCCTTAGGAATTCAATTTGGTGGCATTGGCTTCTTGTACCTTTTGTAGATTTCTATATATAGATGTCTGTGTGTAATGGATAATTAGTTAAACCAATTGATCCACAATTTGTAAAACTAACATGAATGTTAGATTTGATAGCTTTTTGTACAATTGTCAAAAGTAGGCATCTAATAGTAATGGCATACTGACTTGATAATTTGAAAGGAAAAATTTTGGCATGTGGAAACTGTCAATCAAAATAATGCAAATGAAAACACATCGAAACATACATTTTTTTTTTATGTTTAAAAATGCTTACCAAATGCATGCCCATATATGCTCAAGCTGTTCTCTCTGCCCAGGTATTATGCTGGACTTTGTTGATGTGTCAACCACACAGTCCCAATCTATGAGGGCTGCGTTACACACTTCCACATGCTATCCTACGGCTTCACCTTCTAGAAGAGATCTGACTGATTCCCTTATGAAGATTTTGACTGAGATGGGATATTCCTTCATGACCACAGCCGGGAAATTGTTCGTGACATTAAGGAGAAGCTTGCTTACGTAGCCCTTGATTATGAGTAGGAGCTCGAGACCTCCAGGAGCAGCTCAGCAGTTGAGAAAAGCTATGAGCTACATGATGGCCAAGTTATCACCATTGGGGCTGAGCATTTTAGGTGCCCTGAGTTGCTCTTCCAGCCTTCTCTCATTGGAATGGAAGCCCCCGGTATCCATGAGGCCACCTACAATTCTATCATGAAGTGTGATGTTGATATTTGGAAAGATTTGTATGGGAATATTGTGCTTAGCGGAGGGTCAACCATGTTCCCGGGCATTGCTGACCGTATGAGCAAGGAGATCACTGCACTTGCTCCTAGCAACATGAAGATCAAGGTGGTGGCCCCACCTAAGAGGAAGTATAGTGTCTGGATTGGAGGGTCCATCTTCGCTTCTCTAAGCCAATTCCAGTAGGTGAACAAACCATCATTATATAATAAATATTTTTGCTTTTATCTTGATGCCTTGTTTTTGTTGTCTTCTAACGGTTTTTTTTAATTATTTGGCTTTTTTCTGGAATGTAATGCAGATGTGGATATCCAAGGCCGAATATGATGAATCTGGATTGGCCATTGTTCACAGGAAGTGCTTTTAGATGTTCTTCTGGTGTTTCTGGGTTGGAAGAAGAAGGGGATGGGAAGCGAGGGAAGTCGGTTATGGACGCCTTTTGTTATTTTCCTGGCCTTGTTATATTGGATATTATTGTTATCTAAATGTACTAGTTGTGCACCCGTACAAGTTGATTGGTTTTTGGATACCCGCTTTAGTGTTAAATGCTTCCTATGCTGAACATGTGGCTTGGTTTATTCATGTCTCCGATCAGTGTTCTTGCGTTCTTACTTCTTATTCCCATTTCTGGACGACCAGCCGAGGCTGGACGACCAGCCAAGGCATCATGCAGTCCCACCTGACAGTTAGTGGTGGTTGACGACGAGATGGGGAAATTCGTGATATTATTCTTCGGTGAGATGGTTTTGCTGTCATCGATGGAGGTCCAGAGATTGGATGCTAGGTCACTGCAATTGAACGGATTGAATTTCCATGACATGGCTTCTTTGCTTGGCTTTAGTGTGAATGTGCTGTTATGGCTGAGAACAAATTCTTTGCGATGATTAATCGGAGCTTTTACCTATGGGATGTGGGAACTCATTTGTGATGCCTTCTTCCAGAGAGCAGGCTAGTTCGGTAGCCATCCTTGGATGAGCCAAGTTCTGCCTTAGATTTCCTGATTTCCCCCTTTTACAAGCTCAGCACGTTAGTGCTATACGGGCAAAGAGGCAATATTGTTTTTAATAAGTTTGAGTAACAATTTTTTATACTTCATAAAGAATAGGAAAAGTCCACATAAATTGAGTAACTGTAATTCATAAAATTGAAAAGAATTAGTCAAAATGGTTAGGTTGCGCCTAGTCTTTCCTAGCTTTAATAAAAATATGTTTAGTATAGAACTACAACAAATTTTCACTGTAGCAACGGTATTTTCCTGATGCTAGGGTGGAGCATCGAGAAGTCCCAAATTGTCCCAAATCGTCCTGACGCTTGTTTAAAGCGTCTGGACAAGCATCGGCATCGCATTCCTAAAAATTCTTCTTCCGGCCTGAGCATTCCTCCCAGATCTAATGCCCTGGCTCTTCGCTGAGTCTTAAGCATTGGCCTAAGCTTTTGTCCCAGAGCTAGCTCTCCCTGCTCTCTCTTCCTTCAAACCGAGCTTTCGTCCAAGAACTTGCAAAGCCCTAGCTCTCCCTGCTTCTTCTTCCTTTGAACGCTGCTGCCCTCGACACCGATTGTTGTGCCTTCCTATCTCTTCCTTCAAACCGAGCAGCTCTTTTGCTACGAGCTTCCTTCCTGCCTCTTCCTACCATTCGAAGCACGAGGGTGAACTCCGCCTTCTCCATGCAGCATGGTTTTCTCGCCGTCAATCCAATGATATCAAGGCGACTCTGTTATCTACGGTTAGGGTTCGGACCTTTCCTTACTCTCTCTCTCTCTCTATTTCCCTTTGATTCAGCTTTGGGTTTTGGTGGATTGTGGTTTTGTAATGTCTTTGTTTGTATAATTGGAGTAGGGATCGTCGAAGGAGATTAGCGCAGAAGGGTCTTCCAACCGGGAGAAACGGGTGCGTTATATGCTGGATGAGGGTTTGTGATGCATTTCGTTGCCTTGTCTTATTTGTGTATGTCTGTTTTGGTTCTGGTTGCGTGCTTGTTGCTCGAGAGTCTCGATTGGGGTTCTGGCATGTTACCTTCCAACTTATGGGTTTTATTGAGTTTTAGGTTTTCTTCCATGGGTTTTGTAGCTCAGTTATCGGCTCTATTTTCTCATCTACTTAGTCGAACATAGAGCTTTCCGAATCAGTGAGTCTGGATGTCACTGGAATTTGGTTGGCAGAAATAGTCGAGCTTCACTTGAGGGTTAGATAAGAGTAAGAATTTTTTATGCTAAATGCAAGGAATCTGCAAATATCCTTTTCCATTAGTTTTCCAAAATATGCTGCCTCCTCTGATCCTTTAAGTCTTGGGTTGGGCTTGGGTTGGGGTCTTTTCTGGGATGGGGACATCTTGGGCTGGGATCTTGGGTTTCATGGTTTGGAATTGAATAGTTTCCATTATTATGCACTATGTACATATGGTGCATGTAAATCACTTGCTTTTTTTTTAATCTTTGTTCTTTCTGTTCTCTAAAAGTCAGATATTAGTGTTTTAGTGGTGCTAGAGTTGAATATGATCAGTAAATAGGACTTCCAACTTTGTGTTATGCATCAGCAGCTTGCAGATGTGGCAAATTCACTATGTTTCATCAGTACTGCTTTCCTTTAGGGATTTTCTTGGAAAAATGACTTTGGATCAAAGTTCCATTGATTTACTTATTTAAAACAAGTAACTAACTGCCTATTGCAATATGCCACTTGATGTTATATAACTAAGGGGTGGTAGAAGTACCAAAAATAAGAGAAGACATCATGTAAACTCTGATTCTTTGTACTTATCTAGACAATCATAGCTCATCAATATTTATACTTGCTTATAACCTTGTATTATTTTTTTTAAAGGTAAGCTTTGTATGCTGAGCAAATTGTGCAGTAGAGATCATAGGCTGGATGGTATGCAGCTTGTATGTTTGTCCAGTTTAGTGCATAGGAAATAATAATTTTGGAATTTTAGTTATTGAAGTTTGATACTTTTCATCATGATTTTGTTGATATCCTATTGTAAAAAAAAAAAGTAAAATTCAGAATAATTGGGATTTTCTGGATATTGGTTGCTGTTGTAAAATAGATTAACAATTCAACTTATTTGTCCGATGGTGAACCATTGTTATGGGTTGCATGGAAATGCAACAAGATATGCAGGCCATTCTGGTTTTATGACCATGAATATGGGAATATTAAGGCTTAATGTCCTCACTGTGAAATTTTGTGTTTGGGAGCTGGTCTATTAAATTGGGTTGTCATGAGCATGACAGATGTGGATTTATAATTAATAACATGGCAGTCTTGTGGCCACAATTACCTTGCTCCGAGTGAACCATGCCAGTGGTGTGATAACATAGGTTTCAGGCAGTAACATAACTATTTTCAGGTGTCAGGTTTGTCAAAGCAACGAGGAGAATAAAGATGCCCTTGTGATAGACAGTTATTATGGTGGCTTTTAGCTCTCTAGTACTTTGAGGACCTTGTTATGTGTTGTATTTTCTAAATGACTTGTGGCACGTACTCTTAAAATGGGTTTCTTGCTCATTTAACAGAGAGATTACTGCTTCATTTCGTATCTCCTAGGGTCTTTCATGAAATTTCTTGACCTAAACTGGAGCCCTTATACTCTCAAAAGCAATTTCAATCCTTCTATTCTTAGTATCTAAGTTAGCAAAGTGAAATGACAGGGGTCTTAGCAATCTTGCAATATTGCCAGCGTTGGTCTCCTGGGGCCATCGCTGGTGGGAGCATAAGGAAATTCAGGCTGACCCTTGTGCTTGAGCATAACATAAACTGGGCTGGCAATATGTTTTTGGATTTTTTTTTTTTGGTTGTTGTGATAAGCATGGACCCCAAGTTCTGTGAGAGTGTTGTGTTCTATGACTGTGTAAACTGGAACATATTTGGTTAATTTATGAAATCAGGTAAAACCTGCTCCAAATTAAGTTTTTGTACTCCACTATTACATACAGCATTGCAGCCAAATGGCTTCTTGGTAGTTGAAAGCAATTCCGTGTGTCAAATCTCAGCATCTTCCATTTTCATATGGACTCTTTCAAGTCTAGGGAAACTTTAAAGGGTTGTTTCTTGTTATGAATGTAAACTGCAAAGCAGAGTAGGGAAAAAGTCTTTTTGTCAACGTGCCTCTTGGATTCATAGAAGGCTCGACTCTTGTTTAGAATTCCCTTAAGCCTCAAACTATTGTTTTTAGGTTGCAGATTATTGTGAAAATTTGCTCAATCACTACGTTGATTATTTTTAAGTAGAGATATGCTCTATACCCAAGCTCATTTTGATGGGAATGGTCTGGATGACCATAACACGGTTGAAGCTACTTTTTCTTGCTAATGCTTCTCACACCCATTATGCAATCTTGGGGAGCTGGTGTCTGGTGATGTAATTTAGCAGCACTAAATTCTAAGTCATACAAGGGCAAGTAACGGGCAATATAGAATTGCATTCTCTGGCATGCTTATGCAGTCTTATATAAAACTTCACATCATCTTTTCTTCCAGATTGACTTCTGCATTAGGACCATGCTTTTATCTTCTTCTAATTAGAATGAGAGTTCCTGATGTATTCAATATCTGGCCATTGCTCAATCTTTGAGAAGCAATTTAGTAATTTTATTCTTTTTTTGCTGACATGTTTAGAGATGCTGGCCAAATAATCAGTCATGTGTACCACACTTTTCACTAATATGTGATATCAATTCTTTTGTTAAACTCATTGATTGATTGTGCTTTCGTATCTGTGGTTCAGACTAGCTCTAGCTACTTATTGGGTTTGCTGGGACTTGAACATTGTGAATTGATGCAGGCCTGGTAGTTTCCCTTGGTTATTTAAGAACAGATGATCATTTGAGTGCTTCTGTTACAAAAATGTTAATAAAACTATTATAAGGCTTGCAGCTTTCCAATATGACATCTATGAACAGACTGACTTTAGATGCACTAACCTTGTATCTGCTGAAACTTGAAAGGAAATTCCTCTGTTTGTGATATAATGTGCTGGAACAGATTTTTGTAAATACGTGAAGTCATGCATATGGAGTTGTTGAGCGGGTTAGAAGGCCTTCTGCTTTCTGGTTTAAGTTTTTCAGAGGTATTGTATTTTTAACTGCGAGTTGTTGATTCTGGATTGTATCAAGACCCTGTATCATCAGTATGCTGAACCAACCTGCATGCCAGGCATGCTAACACTATATCAATGTTGTCCTGGTACAAAGTTTGGTACCGAGACAATAAAACTTATCCAAAAAAATTTCCAACCTGAATATAAGAAGCATAATATTGGAGCTTTCACATATTCAACCTCTGCATTACAAAATATTATCCGCTAGATATCAAGTAAGCTAATCTTGGTGCCAGTTAAAGAATGCAAAATTCAAGAGTACGCCTAATTAGCCATTATTTAGCACCATAAAATCCATCTTTAGATGAAAAAATTGTATTGTTCCATAAATATTCTAGAAGGAGCAATATTGTTGCTTTAGCATTTCATGGGCTCTTTGCGTTAAATAGACATTAAGTTCCAACCCAAATGGTTCACATATTCCTCTACAATGTTAGCATACACTACAAATTAACATATAGGATCATTGGATCATCTAAGAGGTAGGGAGATTACTTTAGTTGGACTCAACTTGCCAAACCAAATCAATTGACTGATAATAGTTGATGCACAAATAAGCTACAACTTGCATGTTGAGGCAAGTCATTTGTGTTGATTATTTATATTTTATTTGCTTTAAAATACTTACATTTTTCTTATTTTTAGTATCATATTGGATGATTAAAAATTAAATTCTTAGCTCTGTTATGCCAAAATGATATTTCTTGATAGAAAGGCTTATTTGTTGAGATTGGGCAGAGCCTTATTTAGTTCAATTATTTTTGATCCAAACCAATCTATTACATACATTTGTTGTGTCTTCCAAAAAATAAAAAAAGAAAAAATAAAAAAAAGAATCACACCTTATTGTGACTATATATATCTCCTATTTCAATCTATTAATCTATCATATACCATGATCACATCACTTAATACTCTCAAACTTTTTAAGTATAGTTTCTTTTATCATATTATTATTTATTCCGACATATGCCTATGCTACAAATATTGAACACTTATTATGATGAAATACATGCAGGATATTGGATAAAATTGGTTGTTTATCGATCATTTATCCTAAAATGGATAAAAGTTAGATAAATAAACCGAGAAATACTAAAGAAGATTTTGATGGAGTTCGTGATTTCATTAAATTAATTTGGTATGGATAAAAGTAGTTTGAATGGAAAGATTTCATGTCCGTGTCGACGATGTGTTAACAATTCTTTTCTAGATCCATAAACGATTGAAGAATATTTGATATGAAATGGTTTTACAAGAAGTTATACTTTTTCCATGGAGAATGTATGTTGCTAATATCAAGTAATCAACCTTCTTCGTCTGATCATGGATATGGTAATATGCAAGATAACCTTGTAGGAGATAATATGATAGGTTTGATCACATATGCTTTTCGACATGGTCTTCAAAACTTTGAAGGTTCAATTAATATACATGGAATGGATGGAATATGTGATAGTTCTACATTTATGAAACAAACATTTATTGAGGAGTAGATGCAATCATCAACTACTGAGCAGTATTATAATTTAATTAAAGATGCAGATGAATAATTATATCCGGATTGTTTGAAATTTTCTAAGATCTCTTTTATTATACATTTATTTCATATAAAATATATGAATGGATGGTCCAGAAAGAGTTTTACCATACTTCTCAAATTACTAAAGAATGCATTTCCAAAAGGCACCGGTTTACCATCCTCTTATTATGAAGCAAAGAAAGTTGTCAACAAATTGGATCTTGGATATCAAAAGATCCATAGCTGTCTGAAAGACTGTATGTTATATCATGATGGAAATGCTGATCGAGAGTCATGCAATGTATGTGGATCTTTATGATGGACAACTCATGAAGAGAATGAGGATGATGTAACGAACAAAACAAAAAAAACGGCGAAGGTATTGCATTATTTTTCTCTTATTCCTTGATTGAAAAGGCTATATTCATCATCAAAAATAGCTTCATTAATGAGATGGCATGATGAAGGACGTACGAAGGATGGAATGTTGAGACATCCAGCAGATAGTCTAGCATGGAAAGCATTTGATACTAGAAATTCTAATTTTGCCTCTATTATTCGTAATGTTCGGTTGGGTTTAGCTTCAGAAGGCTTCAATCCTTTTTAAACTCTAAATTCTACATATAGCACTTGGCCAGTTGTTCTAATACCATACAATTTATCACCATGGTTCTGCATGAAACAATCCTCATTGATCTTGTCAATGGTTATTCCAGGTGATAAGGGTCTAGGAAATGATATTGATATTTTTTTACAACCTTTAATAGAGGAATTGAAACAATTATGGGAAGGTGTCGATGCAATTGATGCTTCAAATGGTGAAACATTTAAACTACGAGTAGCTTTGCTGTGGACTATTAATGATTTTTCAGCATATGCCAATTTATCTGGCTGGAGTACAAAGGGAAGGGTTTCATGTCCTTGTTTTGCAGATTCGACACATTCAATTTGGTTAAAACATAAAGAAAATTTTGTTATATGGAACATCGTCGATGGTTAGAACCAAATCATCTGTTTCTTTTTCATAAAGATTTATTTGATGGTTCCATAGAATTGGGATGTTCACCTGTTCCACCTTCTGAAACTAATGTTCGTATACAAATGGATTCCATAAGTTACACATATGGTAAATTCTCAAAGTCTTCTAAAAAAAGAGGAAGAAATGATCAAGAAGGATTGTCACAAGAAGTGACTATTGGCAATATGGATGCACCGGTATTTGAAGATCCAAATAACTTTTTGGAAAGAGAAAATGAGGAAGATGTACAGATAGCATCTACAAATCAGCCTAGCAAACATATATGGAAGAAAAGAAGTATCTTCTATTAGAAAAATGTTTTTGATTTTACAAAAATCATTTTCTATAAAATGCTAGAAAATTAATCTAAAATTTAAATTCAAAATATAAACTAAAGTTAAAAAGAATCAAAATGGTCGAGGCATGCTAGATACTGCCCTAAGGACAAGTTTTTGCCCCCTTGTGTGGGTTGTTGGCGATTTGTCCCCAAGGTATAATGACCCAGCTCGATCCGATCCTCCTACCGCAAGCACGATCGGGTGAAGGTGCAAACCCAATGAAACTTCAGATGCCCAAATAAAAATATAATAATAAAAATAGTTAAATAAATCTTTTACCACCAGTAGCTTTCACCAGTAGCTTATTGAGACAGACTCCCAACTCCAAGCACTTGCAGCAACAGGATCTTCAACAATTGAATAAAGCTTTTTTGGATTTATATTTGTATTTCCTTACTTCTCTATTCTCTTTTTCCCTTAGTCTATACATATATATATATAATATTTTGGCCGTTAGGCCTTGTTACCGTTCCTCCCGGAACGGAGGATAAATCGGAACGTTTGCGGAACGCTCGAGCGAACGCTCGAGCGTTCGCGTAATTGCCGCAAACGCTCGCTGGCGAGCGTTCTGTGAATGCTCACTGGCGAGCATTTTCCCAGCGCATCCCACGCATTCTTTTAAATGATAAAAGTCAACAATTCCCCACAAAAGTTTTTTAAAAATAAAATAAACTAAAATAAAATAAATAATAATATTAATATACCAAAAATTTTAGGGCATCTTATACTGCGCAATGGGTGAGGTGTCCTGTGGACTTGAACCTCACTTACTGTTGATTGTATACATCTGAAGGAACCATAATGGATTAGACCTTGAACTAGGTCCTTGACTTAGACTTCTACTAATCATACACACAGCATGAATCAATTAGATTTAAGCGGTCGGCGCATATTAAAAGCCTTGCGCTTAGTACCTTAATTTTTTATAAGAATTTCTTAAGGTTAGCCCAAACCTTTAGTCACGGCCTAATATGATAATTCTCATATAGTTGAATCCTCCAAGGGTATTTGTGACTAATACCTTTTAGATAACCTACCTCAGATCCATTAAGAGAATCGCTCAACCTTACATAAATTTACTTTGTCACTTTATAAGAGCACTCATCATAGGGATGGGTTGAAATTTTTTTTTCAAAATTTGTGCTCTAACACGATCACTCAATCAACTTCGTTTCTACCACATTAAACCTCATTCATGGGATCTCCAATCACAGAGGTTGGGTATCCACTGCTGGTGACCAAATAATGGGCTTAAGCCCCATCCCCCTCGATGAATTTAGGACTCCACTCCTAGATAATCCCTTGGTTAATTGATCTGCCAAATTCTTCTCAGATTTGACAAATTCCAAAGAGATAACATTATTTTTTTAATGTAGTCTTATATATTTATGACGAAGCCGTATATGGCGATTCATCTTTTTATTGGTATTCTTTTGATTTGTCAGTTCAATTGTGGCCTTATTATCATAATGGATTGATATAGCTGGAACTAGCTTAGGTACCAAAGGTAGCTCTGATATTAGATTTTTTATCCACTCTGCCTCATTACAGGTGGTATCCAGAGCTATCAACTCGACCTCCATGGTACTTCTAGAAATGATAGTTTGCCTTGTGGATCCCCAAGCAATAGCAGCACTGCCAAGAAGAAAGAGATATCCGGTGGTTGATTTTAAATCATGAGAATCAGTGACCCAATTAGCATCACTGTAACCCTCAACCACCTCAGGGCATTCAGTGAACATCAAAGAAAGATTAAGTGTTCCCTTTAAATATTGGAACACTCTTTCTAAGGCTATCCAATGAGATTGAACAGGATTTTGATTATATCTACTAAGCCTTCCTACAGCATAGGCAATATCAGGTCTTGTCATGTTTGCTACATACAAGAGAGATCCTATAATTTGAGAATACTTTAATTGATTAATTAGGTCACCTAAATTTTTCTTTAGGAGAAAGCTAAGATCAAAAGGAGTAGATATTGATTTAAGATTGGAATAACCAAACTTCTTGATCATTTTTTCTATAGAATGAGAAAGAGAGAGAGCTATCCCTTCATGGGACTTGATAAGCTTCATCCCTAGAATTACATCCGCTTCACCTAAATCTTTCATATCAAACTTAGAAGAGAGGAAAGATTTAACACTTGAAATAATTTCAAGAGATGTTCCAAAATTAAAATATCATCTACATATAAGCAAAGGATTACACAATTATTGTCGATAATTTTAGAATAGACACACTTATCATGATTATTGATTTGAAATCCAAAAGATAGAATAATTTGATTAAATTTCTCATGCCATTGTTTAGGAGCCTGTTTAAGACCATAAAGGGACTTGATAAGTTTACAAAACTTGTCCTTAGCTGTTAAAAAATTATTTTTGATGTTGATGAAGAGGAAGTATTAACTATACTAGAAGAACCTTGTTGACTATTGGATTTGGGATCTAGTAATTCTATGGCAGAAAATAGGCCTAAAGTTGTAAGCCAGTATTTCACTTGACTTTCAGGTTTGATTACACTAAGATCATCAGAACCTATTTTGAAAAAGTTGGTTGCTTAATTTATTTTGCACAACCAAAAAGTTGAAGGTTTAACCTTATAATTTAAATTTTTTAAATTAGTGATTTTTTAGATATTTTTAGATTTTAAATTTAAATTCAAAAGAATTAAATCTAGAAACTACTTGTAATAATAATAAAACTACTAAACAAAAATTAACTCAAATAATTCAATTTTGAATTTGAGTTTCAATTTTTTTAATTCAAATTTGAATTTTAAATTTTAAATTTTAAATTCAAAGCACTATTTTTTTAAAAAAATACTTATAATAAAATCTAGCAATTTCTAATGATAGAAAACTTATCCTTAACGGTTAGAAAATTGTTTCTGATTTTACAAAAATTCTTTTCTAAAAAATGCTAGAAATTAATCTAAAATTTAAATTCAAATATAAGCTAAAGTTAAAAAGAATCAAACTGGTCGAGGCATATTAGACACTTTCCTAAGGATAAGTTTTTGCCCCCTCGTATGGGTTGTTGGCGATTTGTCCCCAAGGTACAAGATCCAGCTCGATCCTATCCTCCTACCGCGAGCACGATCAGGTGGAGGTGCAAACCCAATGAAACTTCAGATGCCCAAATAAAAATAATAATAAAAATAGTTAAATAAATCTTTTACCATTAGTAGCTTTCACAAGTAGCTTATTGAGACAGACTCCCAACTCCAAGCACTTGCAGGATCTTCAACAATTGAATAAAGCTTTTTTGGATTTGTATTTCCTTACTTCTCTGTTCTCTTTTTCCCTTAGTCTATATATATATATATATATATATATATATATATATATATATATATATATATATATAAATATTTTGGCCGTTAAGCCTTATTACCGTTCCTCTCGGGATGGAGGATAAATCGTAACGTTTACGAAACGCTCAAGCGTTCGCGTAATTGCTGCAAACACCCGCTGGCGAGCTTTTTCCTAGCGCGTCCCACATGAGCATTTAATGCTTGCGTGGGTCCATTACTTTTTTTTTTACTTTTAGCTTTTCTTTTAAACGATAAAAGTCAACAACTTCTTTGACTTACCTTATTGGGAATATAATCTTATTCGGCATAATCTTGATGTCATGCGCATAGAGAAGAATGTTTGTGATAATCTACTTGGAACATTATTGAATCTTGATGGAAAGACCAAAGATAACATCAAGGCATGACTGAATTTAAAAGAATTGGATATCCGACTAGAGCTTCATCGCATTATGCTTGCTAATGATAGAAATTTTTTGCCTCCTGCAACTTATGCAATGTCTCCTCAAGAAAAAAATTATTTTCTTACAGTATTGAAAAATATTAAAGTACACGATGGATATTCATCAAACATTTCAAGGTGTATGCATCTTAATGATATAAAAATTTCTAATATCAAAAGTCATGATGGTCACATATTGTCACATATTGATGCAAGATATCTTGCCATTAGCTTCAAGATCATTAGTGCCTAAACAAGTTCTTGCAGTTATAATTTGGTTATCATCATTCTTTAAGGCATTATGTTCAAAAGTTATTGATCCTGGAGAGCTTGATCAGTTGGAGTCTGATGTTACTATTACACTTTGTCAGATGAAAAAGATTTTTTCTCCTTGATTTTTTACTAATATGGTATATCTACTCATTCACTTAGCTTCGAAAGTCAAGCTGGGTGGACCGATGCATTATAGATGGATGTATCCTATTGAGAGGTACACTATAGAGTATGATGTATAATATTGATCAGTACACTAAAATTTTTAATAAAAATAACATCATAATTATGCTTTGTTTATAAAATTATTTATATTGTAGGTACCTTGTGCGATTGAAAGATTATGTATGAAACAGAGCCTATCTAGAGGGTTCAATTGCGGAAGTATATATTGCTGAAGAGTGTTTGATATTTTGTTTAAGATATCTTCAAGGTGTAGAGACAGTATTTAATAGACCTCAACGATATAGTGATTTCATAGATAATGTAGAATTTTATAAGTTTTCAACTACAGGTAGAGTAATGGAAAAAACTAAAACTATTGTATTGGATCATAAATCAATGGCACAAGAACATCGTTATGTGTTACTCCATAGTGAAATAATATATGACTATCGTAGGTTAGTATAATTTATTGCATTTCAAGTTTAAATTTCATATCTTATTTTTTATTCTAAATGAACAAAGTAAATATTGTGCAGCAAATTTTTAATGTCTTAGCGATAAGCTAATCATAGCACTCGACCTAATCTAAGGATTGAGTAGCAATGGTTAGTCGAGTTATTTCCTACATGGATTTCAAAATAGGTTTGATATATACTTAAAGAATATATGGATAGATTTAACATCAAATAACTTATTAACATTCCTTATTATTTTTTAGGTACCAACAATGATGGAGAGAAATTTTTTAGCTGAATTAATAGCCTTGGCTCGAGGACCTAATAAAGTTGTCAATATATATAATGGTTTCATAATCAATGATTTTAAATTCCATACTAAAGATCATGAAAATTTTAGAAGAACACAAAATAGCAGTGTTATGGTGGAAGCAGATGAAAAAACTTATTATGGTGCACTAAAAGATATTTATGAATTAGATTACTACGAAATCTTTAAAGTCATATTATTTAGATGTGATTGGATAGATATAAACTCATCAAGGGGTTTGAAAAAAGAATGCAAATGGATTTACACTTGTAAATTTTACAAGGTTGATACATATTGGTGCCTTATTGAAAGATGATCCATTCATTTTTTCTTCTCAAGCTCGTCAAGTATTTTTTGTACAAGATGCAAAAGATAAAGATTGTACTACTGTTATTAAAATAAAACCTAGGGACTTATATGATATGGGAAAGCAGCTGGAAGATGATGACACTTATACGCATTCCATGCCATTCAATTTTGTACCGGTTGATGATGTACATGCCACGTATCCTCGGTTAGGATAAAATTTGAAGGAAATGATAATGCTTGACTCTTATTGGTGCAATGTATTGAATTTTGTACTAATTATTTAGTTAAATTAATATTTTTTTCATTAACTCTTACTTTGATGTAAATGATAGGTGATATTATGCCGCGCTCACGGATAGAGGCTGGTACCTCTGCTTCAGCATAAGAGGTTCATATTGGTCCTTCTTTGGTATCAAACATTGCGTCCAATTCTTCAGCACAATAGTCTATTGCAGGTCCATCATCCTCGGGGCATTATGATCCTACTGTCGGTGTAGAAGATGATGAGCTACACATTCAGGGTAATTTATTTTTTATTTAGTTTGATAAAAAAATTTATACTTTTTACTATACTTTACTTATATCTATTTTTATGCAGACGAATCTGAAAGGGTTACACGCAGATGCAGGCTCATAGCCGTACGGGATATATGGCAGATGCGCGAAGGTGAGAAGATAGTGATTGAGTGCAATCACTAGGGCAGCCAATTAAAAAAGCCGCTAGCTTATTGAGTTCCTTTTTAGGAACAGTTGCACGGAGGCATCAACTGTGTCCACTGAGTTATGCAAAATGGAATGACATGCTTCCGACTTATAAAGTTGAGATTCTACGAGTTGTGCAGGTAAAAATTTGAATCTAAACATTTTTATTTTGTATACTTATTATATTATGCTATGTTTTATATTTTCTTAACAATTATTTTCTTTTGCAGTCTAAGTTTTTACTACCTCCATCCTCTCATGATTTTGTAATTAAGTCTCTGAACTGAAAATGGAAAGAATATAAGGCACAGTTGAAAATGAAGCACAAGTTGCCGGATATGACCGAGGAGCAGGTAGTTGGTACTTGTCCTCCTGATGTTACCCCTCATCAATGGATGGAGTTGGTTCATTACTGGTTCTCAGAGGGGACAAGTATCTTATAATTTAATCTTTTAAGACACTTTATTAAAATATTTGATTTTTATTGTACATTATATATACATATATGCTTTACTTTCAAAATATAACAAGTATATTTATTTAATTTTGGAGACATATTCTAATATTGGTAAAGCTATACGAGCAGCGTTGTCTGCTCCTCATACATCGGGATCCAAGAGTTATGAACGAGTTAGACAAGAGTTCGTATGTTCCTTAATTGTATAAAATTATATTTTTTATATCAAATCATTTACTTATTATAACAATGTATTGTGATACACGTCTACCGCGATACATGTGTATCGCGATACATGTGTTCTTTATTTGGTGAACAGTAATAAGGACAAGTACTTCTGTCATTATTTAATTCATTAATATCTGCTTGATGTTGTCTTATTTGATGCATTAATATCTGCGAAGATCTTTTAGATTCATTATCCTTCATCTTTCCATGAAGTTTTGCGCTCCTGTCCATTATACTGCAAGGTTTTAGTTGGACAAACTATTGCCAATTTCTCTTGATTGTGACACTAGTTGATTTTTGTGTCACATTTGCTATAGGTTCATCTCCTTTAACGACATCCCAAGTCATAGGTGCCTGGTTTCTGATAACTTCATATGGCATCTGAATCCACTAAAAGTCTATCTCTTTACACGTTTATATTTTGGCAGATACAGCTATCCACACCAGCCTTTTTGTTTAAATACAGGAACAATTGATTTTCCATGATGTAAATTTGCTCTGATGCAAAAAATTGTTAAGGGATGATGCCCAAACCATCACACATGTATGAGAAACTGATCTGTGGGAAATATGCATATGCTAAATGATAATTATGTAATGTACTATTTGGTAGTTCTCCAAGCATAACATCTTTGAATTCATTTATTATCTGCATGGCATTTTATCAATGAAATGTGTGGTTGTGATGGTTAATCCTCTCTGTTATTGTACTACAGGTGATTGAACTGAAATTATTGTTTCAGGCAGTCTCTTAGGTGGTATATGGGCCTTAGAATGCCCAGGAGACCTTTGCCTAGATCATCATAGGGTAGGCACCTGCACCATCCAAGCCTGGGGCCTGTCTTAGCAGCTGGGTGGCATCTAGGTGGGATGCCTTAGAAATAAATGAGATATTGGGTCCTAATTCATTCAATTGTCTTCTGACATCCAAGCCTACATGATATTTTATTAATGTAATGTTTGGACGTGGCTCAAAATCTTGAGAGAAGAAAAGTGATCTTCTTTATCTCCAGTCGGTAGTGCAATCATAGATTTTTGAATAGGTATTTCACCTGCTGTATCACCTTCAATTCCTTCTTCACTATCATCAGCTTCATATACGTTTTCATCATGATTTTCAGTATATGAACTTGAAATTTTGATTGCGCTTCTTCTTGCTCTTCTGCTAGATTAACCTTCATATAAATCCATGTCTCAGGATATTCATTAGATTTATGCCTAGTCTTAGAACACTTGTGACATTTAATTACCCCTTGAACTAGAGCATTACTTCGTGCCTGACCAGTCCTTACACCTGAATTGTTTGCTTTTTGGCTTGGACATGAAGGAATGGTTGCTTGACTACCTTGAGCAGAACTAGCTGCCTTACTAGTTGATGCATCCCTATTGCATTCATTCATGGACCTGTGGGGGGATTATGAGTGAGCTGGGGGATTATGAGTGAGCTGAGCTTCAACTTCAAGCTCTAGCTAACTATAATTTTTCTTGTAGATGGATGAGCATGACCGAGAACCCCGTAAGGTGGAGTTTTACCAAATGACTCATATTCACGATGATGGCACTTTTGTCAGAGATGAGTCTAGGGACTTTTATGTAATTATTTATTATAATTTATTTCATGCAATGATTTTAATTTGATTTTGTTATTTAGTAAGATCTAACTAATTTTTTTAAACTTAATATATAAAAGAGCTACAGCTCTTATTGCTAAGCATATCGATGATACTACAGCATCTATGCAAAATAGTCGCATTGAGGCCGAGGTGTTTACAGAGTTGATGGGGCTGGAGCGCTACGGTTGAGTGAGGGGTTATGGAGTTGGAGTCACCCCCACTCAGATATCTGAGATGAGTAGACGTGCACGTGATGCTATAGATGCTGCAGATGGTGTTTGCATACTTCAGCAGGAGATAGAGAAGATGCAATAGAGCCATATCGCCGATGGAGCAGCGATGGAGGAGATGCAATGGAGTCGTGCCGACGATAGAGTAGTGATGGAGGAGATGCAACGAAGCTGTGCCAACGATAAAGCAGCGATGGATTCTATGAGAGAGCACATTGAGCGGCTTACATCTATCGTACAGATATTTGTTCCACATCAGGTAAATACATATATTATTAATTATATATTTTTATATTAAATTAATTATTTATCTAATATATTGTAATTGATAGTTGAGCAAATTAAATATTTTTAATTATTCTTATAGGCTCCTGGAGTGTCAGACCCTCGCGGACAGAGTGATGACCTTCCTCCTGTAGATCATTGACCTTGGCTTTTTTATTTTATATCTTTCATTTCATGTATTTTTAAATTTTGTTAAATTTTATATTGTATCAAACTATCTCTTAGTTGATTGCAGTGAAATTTATATTTGAAATTTTAATTTGGATGTGAAGAATGCAATGTGATTTTATATTTGTTTTGATTGCATTGTATAGGTTTAATATAATTTAGATTGCCAGAATGTACCAAAAACTTGCTCATAATTGTATTCCATTTAGAATAGTGGCTGATCTGGTCAAAGTGGCACCAATCATACAAAGTGTAGTGTCAATAAGAGAACGCCACAGATTGATCAAGAAAAATGGTGTAACCCATGATCAACTTATTACCAGGTAGTATTTGATACCAATATGATACTAGTAGCTTTGTGCATGGAATCCCCAGGATCTATGACTATGGAATTTCCAGGATCTATGACTTTGTTGTTACCTTGCTTTTAAGAGGCTTTTGTTGTTGCCTTGCCATGCAGTTTCCTCCATAATTCATGGTTTGCATCAACTTTGCATATGCTTTTGTCTCACTCTCATATTGTAGTAGCAAAACTATCTTATTAATCCTTTCAAAGTCCTTGTGTTGATGAGGCAGAGCTCCAGTTTTGCTTATAGACATTGTTCAATGTTAAGTCTGATTAAGGATTATTACAAGAGATTGCACTTCATAATCTGTATTGATAGCTATTTCTCATCTCATAGAAGTCATCTCTCCCCAGACTATGATTGCATGCTAATAGGGGCTGTACTGTGGTAGCTACTGCTTGACCTAGCTTTAAAATTAAGGGAGGAGAAAAATAAGTGGACACCAACGTAATTAGCCAAGTTAGGAAGCCAAATTTACAGTGTTGACGCTTTTTAAGTGTCGGGAAACAAAAATTAGCCAAGCCAAGCTGCCAAATTTTGGTGCCGATGCTTTTTAAAGCATCGGGAACCAAAAATTAGCCATGCCGAATGAAGCCAGAATGGAGCCAAATTTATGGTGCAGACGCAAGTATTGGGAACCAAAAATTAGCCAAGCCAAATTTATGGTGCCGATGCTTTAAATTAGCCAAGTCAAATTTATGGTGCCGATGCTTTTTAAAGCATCGGCAACATAGTCTTCCCAACGCTTTCTTATAAAAGCGTCAGAAATTTTTTTCTCCACTCTCCCTGTCCCGACACTATTTTGATGCTTCAAGATGCATCAGGATGCTGCTATCCGATGCTAAAAAAGCATCAGAAAATCAGTTTTTAGCTTAAAAATTGCAGTAGTGAGACATGGTTGTCCATAAAATATGTAAAGTGTGCTTGCAAGCAACATGCATACGATATATAAAATGGATAAATCTCAATAGTCCACTCAATATACATAAACACTTTGAACGATAGAATGTAGAGAGAAAAAAAAAACTCTACGCTCTCACATATCCTTACATGCTATAACATGGCTACCAATCTGGCATGGCCTCTTCCCCGGACGTCGCCCTTCCAATCGTCTCTGCTTGCACGCCATCCAATCCGGTCATCATGGATCCGGTAGCAAATCCGATAGTGAATGGGCGAGATGGATGGAGCAGTGACAGCTGAAGTCAAAGGGATTCCATGAGGCCCCTTCGATCCAGAGGATGCCAACAAAAAAAAGTAGCAGGTTTGGAACACAATTTTTAATTCTATCCCTATCAAAAAAAAAATAGGGGAGAAGGAGGGCTTATGGATCTCTGTTCATAGAATCCCTTCTACTATCCTCTTTAAATAAAATGAAGGGGCAACAATCAGAGGCATTGGATGGAGAGAAAGGGCGTCATCCAAGGGGCATGAAGAGGGGGGAGATGCTTTACATGAGGAGCGCTCCCATCCACTCCGAGGGAGTGCCAAGTGTCCAAGGGGTCTTCAGTTCAAACCCAAACCTCCACAAGCCCATATTAAGCATTTAATTTATTAAATCATTTTATTAATAAATTTAAATAATATTTAATAAATTAAACTCATTTAAATTCAAAATAAAATAGTTCAAAAAAGGACTAAGGCCCCGAGTCAACCCAGACTAACCAAGTCAACCCAAACTAACCAAATCAGGCTGAAATTCGAATCCAATTTGAATTTGATTGTCATAAAAAATATAAAAAAATCTATAAATTCAGATTAAACTCTAGATAGGCTGCCCAACACGTGGCTAATATTAATTTAAGTCCAACTTAAATTTATTAGCCCAATCAGCAAGTAAATTGACCTAAACAGATTAAGTTAGAAGCTCGGGTTAGCCCATATATGCTAGTATGCGATCTTGGCCAACCAATTAGGATCCAAAAATCCTAATAAAAATATTTTTAACTTCTTCAATCAATTCTGTATTGTGTGTGACCCTCTGGGTTCCTCATCTAGCCAGCTGTAGGTTTTTGGTTTAGCTCGATTATGTATCCGACTATCTGAACAGGTCAAATCGAGCTAACTTAAACTATCAATCTGGACTAACCTTCAAATTGACTTATGAAATCAATCTAATTGATTCATAAAAACCTACAAGATAAGATTGGCATCTAGGAATGTGTCATACCTACCTAGAAGATGAGAAATTTGATAAAAATTACCAAAATACCCTTTAGTAGTAAGTTACTGTGTAATTCAATCCTTTGATATTTCTTTAACCCGATTAAGTGATGGGCATAGATAAATGTCAAACCTTCATACTTAATCCATTTTAATCTCTAATCATTAATGAAGATTCAATCAATGATAAATTAGAAAACCTTTTCTAATTTTATCATACTTTGATCAATGATTTTCTAAGTCAATATTTGATGAGATTACTTGGGATAAATACTCCTCTTACTAGGAGTTATCGATTCCTTATTGACCTACTCATTACCTTCATACACAATCCTCCATATCCAGCATCACCCTATACATGACCTTTTGTTATGAATGAATATGAACCAAACTATGGATTCATGTGCACAATATACTATGATGGTATCAGGTCTAAGGATTACCTACACAACTCTCACTTAGAGAACAATCTATTATGATAAGTAAAATTTCCATTTGATATTCTCCTATCGAATCAATTCAGTGAACTTACAACCTAATGAGCACCCACATCTTTGTATTAGTATCCCTACACAAGTGGTCGTAAGACCAACCACCCTCATAATCGAGCATACATAAGATGTGCTAGTCTATCCAGATTCATCGATCCCCAAATCTATGATTCTATGGCTAGATATATTCTAGATTAGGATTTATAGGTTTTAGGTCTCATTGTTATCTTTGTAACCCTAAAAACATTGCCTTATTCTATGGGGTTCATCATAAAAAATATAAGATACAACATATGATAAAATATAAAATTAACTTTATTATCATTCTTGAGTTGAGAGAAATTACAAATTTTACCACTGATACAACAACTGTGATTGGCTTTCAGGGCATAATTCTTTCAATCTTTCACTTGCACTAAAGCCAATCGCCCTTGTATTTAATGCCCATACAATCAAGATGGCAATCAACTACTGTAGTGGAAGGGCCTTAGTGAATGGGTCTGCTATGTTGTTCTTCGTTTCAACTTGTTTTATTACCACATCATGTCTATCAATGATGTCTCGAACGAGATGGAAGTGTCTCAGGATGTGCTTGGATTTATGGTGAGACCTTGGTTCCTTCGCTTGTGCCACAACTCCAGCGTTATCGCAATATAATGGCACCGACTGTTGTATAGTAGGAATTACGTCCAATTCGGTAATGAACTTTTTCATCCAGACATCTTCCTTAGTGGCTTCACTTGCAACTATATACTCTGCCTCAGTGACTAAATCAGCTACAGTTGGCTTCTTGATACTTTTCCAACTTACTACTCCTTCATTCAGAGTGTAAACATACCCTGATATAGACTTACTATCATCTAGATCAGATTGAAAACTAGAATCAGTGTAGCCTTCTTGTTTTAAGTCTGATCCTCCTTATATGAGAAAAACATCTTTAGTCCTTCTCAGGTACTTAAGAATGTTTTTCACTGCTTTCCAATGATCCTTCCCTAGATCAGCCTAAAATCTGCTTACTATACCCAAAGTATAAGCAACATCAGGTCTGGTACATAACATTGCATACATAATTGATCCTACTGCCGAAGCATAAGGGATCTTATTCATCCTATCTCTTTCTTCTGGAGTCTTAGGAGACATTCATTTAGATAAGTGTATGCCTTGACTCATGGGCAAATAACCTTTCTTACTTCCCTCCATATTGAATCTCTTCAATATTAAGTCTAAGTATCTGGATTGGGATAACCCTAGCATCCTCTTAGATCTATCTCTATAGATCTTTATTCCTAGAATATAGGATGCTTCTCCCAAATCCTTCATGGAAAATTGTTTTGACAACCAAGTCTTGATCGATTGCATCATTGGAATATCATTTCCAATGATAAGTATGTCATTCACATACAAGACCAAGAAAACAATGGCACTCCCACTTATCTTCTTATATACACATGGTTCATCCGTATTCTTGATGAAATCAAATTCTTTAATAGTTTCATCAAAACGAATGTTTCAACTCTTCGATGCTTGCTTTAATCCATAAATATATTTTTTAAGTTTGCATACTTGGTTTGGTCTTCCACTTGAGATAAACCCCTCTGGTTGTGACATATAGACTTCTTCCTTAAGATTTTCATTAAGGAATGCAGTCTTAACATCCATATGCCAGATTTCATAATCATAGTATGCAGCAATAGCAAGCATAATACTAATGGACTTGAGCATGGCAACTGGTGAAAAAGTTTCATCATAGTCAATACCATATCTTTGCTTGAAACCTTTTGTCACTAACCTAGCTTTGTAGGTTTCTATTTGCCCATATGCTCCAATCTTTCTTTTGAAGATCCATTTGCACCTTATTGGAATAATTCCCTCGGGTTGGTCAACCAAAGTCCAAACCTAGTTTCCATACATGGAGTCCATCTCGGATTTCATGGTATTAAGCCATTTAACAAAGTCCTTACTCTCGACTGCTTCCATATAGGTCAGTGGATCATTATTTTTAATGATGTTGGCTTCATTATTGTTTCCAATCATAAAACCATATCTAAGAGGTGCTTCCCCACTCTTTCTGACCTATGGAGAGGTGTATGTTGTGGTTGTACCTTATCTATTTGTACTTCTGATTGAAGAACTTGAGTTTGTTTATTTTGAATTTCACTCAATTCGATTATTTTGCCATTACCTTCTTCTTGAATAAATTTCTTTTCTAAGAAGACATCATGCCTACTAACAAATACCTTTGTTCAGTAGGATGATAGAAAATGTATTCAATACCTTTTTGAGAATAACCAATGAACTTACATTTTTTAGCCCTAGCATTTAGCTTATGTACAAATTCCTTTTTAACATAAGTTGGGCAACCCCAAATTTTAAGATGTTTAAGACTTGACTTCTTGCCATTCCATAGTTCATATGGAGTATTAGAAACTAATTTTGATGGTACCTTATTTATTACATATGCAGCAGTTTCTAGGGCATAACCCCAGAAGGATATTGGAAGATCCGTGAAGCACATCATGGACCGTACCATGTCAAACAAGGAACGGTTCCTCCTTTCTGCTACACCATTTAATTATAGTGTATATAGAGGTGTCCATTCAGAGAGAATACCATTATTTTCATATTAGATCAAAGGATTTTAATACATTTTTTTAGTTTGTTTCTCAACCATATTTTGATACTCTTTAAACTTTTCAAAGGCTTCAGATTTATGTTTCATAAGATACACATATCCGAATCTTGATAGATCATCTAAAAATATGATGAAATAAGAGTATCCTCCTATAGCTTGAGTTGACATGGGTCCACATACATCTGAATGTATTAACCCTAATAACTCAGTTGCCCTTTCTCCATGTCTAGTAAATGAAGATTTGGTCATTTTTCCCATGGGAAAGATTCACAAGTTTCTAATGGTTGAAAATCATAACGTCCAAAGAAATCTTCTTTGTATAACTTATTAATCCTTGTCTCACTTATATAACCTAATCGGCAATGCCAAAGGAATGTTTCATTGGTATCATCTCTCTTTCTTCTTTTGTTTTCAACAAGCAACACATTATCATTGAGTGATAGAGTTAAAAGACCATTCACAAATTTTTTCATTCCAAAGAAGTCATTTGAATAAGATATAGAGCATCCATTGCTCTCAACTTTTAGTTCATAACCTTATTTTAATAACAAAGGTACATAAATAATATTTCTGACTACATTTAGAATAAAATAATAATATTTTAATTCAAGTATTTTGCCTGTAAGCAATAATAACAAGTAGGTTCCAATAGCTTCTGCATGGATGGCCTCTCCACTCACACTATAAAGCTTGAAGTCATCTTTCTCCAACCTTCTAATTTTGTGAAGCCCCTTCAAAGATTTGCATATGTGAGCCCCACATGCGATGTCCAATACCCATGAATCAGAAGTTGAAAAACTCAATGATAAGTTTGTTTGCATCATTAACAAACCTTTTTATTGCCCAGATGTAGCAACCCAAGAGGGGGGTGAATTGGGTAATTAAAAATTAATTACTAGCATAGATATGTGCTTTAACACTAATTTAAATTTACTTGGCAGCTGTATAATGAAGTGCACATAACAATATCATAGAAAATCAAGCAGCAACAAACACAAGAGAATTTATAGTGGTTCGGTGCTAAACCCAGCACCTATGTCCACTCCCCAAAATACCCTTTGAGAATTTCACTCCAATCGTATCACAATGATTACAACCTCTAGCCTTCCCCGGCTAGCCCTCTTGTTTACACGGCACAAGGCAGCCAAACCCTAGCCTTCCCTAGCTAGTCCTCTTGTTTATATGGCACAAGGAAGCCAATCCCTAGCCTTACCCAGCTAGTCCTCTTGTTTAACGGCACAAGGAAACCAACAAGAACCAAGGGTTAACTCTAACCCTTTTAGAAAGGTTTAGAATGGATAAGAACAAGTAGCTCCTACAATGAGCAAATATTCAAGATACTTTACAAATTTGATAGCAAATCCTCAGCAATAAATGAAGAACTTTGAGGTAGCTGAAGCTTTGATTGCTTGAGGGCTTTAATGGATCTAGACGACCTTTGAGCAATAAATGATCTTTGAGATTCGTCAACTTCAATGCACAACAACTTGCTTTTCAATACTCCAAAAAATATGCAATAAAGGCTCTTTTTCTTGGATTTTTTCTCTTATTTTTCTCTTTTAGATTCGTCATTTTGTTCTTCTAATCCCAGCTATTTAAAGAAATCCAACAACAAAAATATCTGTTAGATACATTTGAAACAAATGAAAAGTAAAACAGGAAGAAAATATAACCGTTGAGATTATTTCCCTTAAGCATTGAATGCACTAAATCCATTTGAGAAAGAAAGATCTCTGCCATAATCCAAGAGATCAAAAGTTAGTATAGCTCAAAATAGAAATCAATTAAAGAAGGGAGAGAGTGAGAGAGAGCACGCCCAAATAACAAAGAGGTAGCTGACTGGAATTAAATTTCAGGTAGCTGGCGACTTGAAGAAGCTCGGGCAAGATGAAGTATAAAAGCCACAAGCTAGCTAACCAGATAGCTAATTTTAAAATCTCATGGCAAAAGGCATCAGTATCAAAGGATAGTAGTTAGCTCTCCAGCTAACTATCCACAAAGAGCACACGGCCAGAAGCTTATCCCAGGGAAGAGAAGTTAGCTCCTTAGCTAACTAAGGCACAAGCTAGTTAGCTCTCTAGCTAACTAACCACAAAAGCATATGGTCAGGAGTTCATTTCAAAAACCATTAGTTATCTCTCTAGCTAACTAAGCAAAAAGTAGTTAGCTCTTCAGCTAACTCAGCAAGCATCCAACGATCATGAATATAGAAGCCATAACAAGATAGTTAGCTCTCCAGCTAACTAGAAAAAAGAGGCTCTCGGCTTGGAGAAGGAATAAGCCATCAGAAGAAGAAGAAGAGTTAGCTCTTTAGCTAACTGAGCAAGAAGTAGTTAGCTCCCCAGCTAACTAAGATCAAATGATCATGGCAAGAGGAAGAGGTCCATCCAAGGTAGCTAGTCCTTAGCTAGCTAAGAAAAAGACATCCACTCGCCCAAGAGAAGATTAGTTAGCTCTCCAGCTAACTAAGCTAAAAGGTAGTTACCTCTTCAGCTAACTAGAGAATGAATCCAGATGGCTTGGGAAGTGGTAGCTAGCTCTCTAGCTAACTAGAAAATGCCACCACTCGGCTTGGAGGAACCTGTAAAAAATAGTTAGCTAACAATGAAAAGCAGTTAGCTCCCAAGGCAAAGCAGTTAACTAACAGGGTATGCTAGCTAGCTAAGAGAAACATCAGCTAGCTCACCAGTTAGCTAAATAAAAGAGACGTTCGGCCAAACAATGTATCAGGGAAAGATAGCTAACTAAAAATGAAGCCAGTTAGCTAAGAGGGAGGATGAGTTAGCTAGTCAGCTAACTGAATCCCATAGCATTCGGCCAGCACAGTGAATAAGGCAAAAGTAGTTAACTAAAATGGAATACCAGCTAGCTCAGAAGGAGGCTAATCTAGCTAACCAGCTAGCTAAAAATAAGCATGGCTCGACTAGCAAAGATAACAGGAAACATAGTTAGCTAAAATGGAACACCAGCTAGCCAAGGAAGGGACCAACTAGCTATCCAGCTAACTAAGATGGAGAACCATTCAGCTAGGCCACAGAGATAACATGTCAGTTAGCTAACAGATGTGTCAGGTAGCTAGACAGAAGGATAAGCTAGCTAACTAGCTAACTCCCAAAGTAATTCAAACGGCCAAGGCTACAAAGGATCAATTAGATAGCTTTCAGGTAACAAATAAAAATGAAATATACTCCCATAAGATTTTTTCTTAATAACAATCAATTATAAATATCTGTACTTCCATGCATCAAGCTTAACAAATAGAATTAGTGTTGGCCCAGATGACAACCCAAGAGGGGGGGGGGGTGAATTGGGTTCTTAAAAAATTAGTCTTTTAAAATCGTTTGCTTAAGATGAATGAAGGCAATAGCAATGTAAATACAAAGTGCAGTGAGTAAAACAGAGATAGAGAAAGAGTCAATGAAAGCACGGCAAACATAAAGATTTTATAGTGGTTCGGTGCAACCAACACCTACGTCCACTCCCAAGATTCACTTGGGTCCACACTATAATCTTCCTTGATTACAGCGAGTTGTTTTACAAGCTCACAACTCAAACTTGTTGTTTTCCGGGAACACAACGAACCCAGCTGGTTTTCAAGGGCTCACCAGCACAAAACCTTAACACAAGCTTTACCAAGCTTGTACCGAGGTAAGACTACCTCCACTAGTTCAATCCCCCAGATTGAACTAGACACAAAGAATAGAAATATTATTTTTCAGTTACAAAGCTCCTCAATGAGCAGATAAACAAATATAAGAATAAAGTTTAGAAAAGCCTGATTTGCAGATGGTTGGCTTTGAGCTTTTCTTCTTTTCTTCTTTTCCTCAACTCTTTTGAAGTGTAGAATCGGGCCTCAGCTCGGATTCTTCACGGAAAACGTTGGAGTTGATTTGAGCTTTTCCTCTTTTCTTTGAGTGTTGAAAATCACTTGAGATGCTCTTGAATAGCTCTTGGATTTTCTTCTGAAGCTTCCTTGGATTGTTGAGCTTGAGCATAGAAGGAGCTTCCTTTGATTTCACTCTTTTCTTTCACTCTAATTTGAATCTCGGATTTTTTCAACTAAAGCTCTATTTTTCCAATTTTTCTCTTCTTTTCTCTTGAAGTGAATATCTCTCTATTTGTATATCTTTGATTTGAAAAGGCTTCTCTATTTATAGATTCTGCAAAAATATAGCCGTTAGAGACAAAGAAAAATAGCCGTTAATTAAAAATCTTACCGTTGGAGCTGAGTTGGCATTCGGAAAAATTTTGCCCAGATTTGCTGGAGTCGACTCATGCTTTTCCCGAGTCGGCTCGAGCTCGTCTTACCAAAAATAGAAATGTTTATAAAGGTCAGGGGTCGACTCATCAAAAATAAAGTGTCGACTCCTGAAGTCGGGAGTCGACTCATGAAAAGTTGGGGGTCGACTCGAGAAGTGCTCAGAAAAACACACTTCTGGTGTCTGAGCGGAGTCGACTCGCACAGTCATGGAGTCGGCTCGACAGAATCAGGGGTCGACTCGAGAAAATCACATGGGTCGACTCGAGACAGACACATTTCTGTACACTGAGTGGAGTCGACTCTGAAACTCAGGAGTCGGCTCCGGAACGTATCAAAAATCAGAAACTTTTCTGATTGACATTAAAATCGTTCCAGATTCATTTTAAATCATTGTTTTGACTTGAATATAATAAAATTGACATTAGAATGATTCAAGAACTGTTCCAAAAACTCATTGATTAAAACATGAATTATAAAATTTCTTTTTGAAAGTTTAAACATTGAGCTTAAAGTTACTTTCAAAATTGATTAAAGTCAAACTTTAACATTCTCATTGATTGTTCAAAATAAATTATTTGCTCATTTAAATAAACTCATTACATCTTTTAATAACTCAATGGCTTTTAGTAATCATCAAAATCAATCAAAAGGATTGGGGCATATAATTTTCAACAATCTCCAACAATCTCCCCTTTTTGATGATGACAAAAACATTGAGTTTATGCATGATTGATTAGTGAATTTATTTTGTTTTCATAGTTAGGCTTAGGCTCCCCCTTAATGAGGTAGCTCCCCCTATGAAACTTAAATAATATATTCATTCAATTATTTATCTCATTGTTTATCTCATTGATTAATTGATTCTCTCAATGCATATACATTATAAACTATAAAACTCTCCCCCTTTTTTGTTATCAACAAAAAGGTAGAGAAGCATAAACATTCATTCATTCATTCATTCAGATAGATTTAACAAAATCATTCATTCATTGATAATAGGAAGAAATACATTGAGTATCAAAATAGACAATTCATTACATCAAAGTGTCAAAATGTAAAACATAACATGAACTTCATACATTGCAAGGACTGAGTATCTAATACATCAAAAGTGAGTCTAACAATCCTAGTTAAATGATCAATATATTTTTCATTCCATCAGATTGAATCTTCACATATCCTTGAGTCTTTCATCAACAAAGGTGCAAGCAGTCAAAATCTTGTCTTGAAGCTCCGCATTGCACTTTGCATATGTCTCTCCATCTCCGCATATATCCTTAAGTTCTTCAAATATATTTTTGAGATCACCACTTAAAGACCCCGAAGAAGAGCTGAGAGTAGACTCTATCTTAGAGATACGATCATCAAAATTGTAAACAATCAGCGTCCGAAGTGGAGTCGACTCTGGAAAAGTAGGTGTTGGCTCCAAAATTGTAAACAAAACTGGAGTCGACTCCGATACCAAAGGTGTCGGCTCCACGACAGTTTCAAAAAAGAAAGAGTTTCAAAGAATCTGAAACTTGTCCGGATTGACATTAAATTTTGGCTAAATCAACTTTGGAATGTGATGAATCAAAGGGTTCAAATATCTAGATAAATCATCCTTAAAATTATAAGAAAATTAGGAAAAATGATTGAATTCTAGATAATAATTCCTAGGAGATTTAAAATTCATTCTAATGGATCACAAACTCCTAATTCTCCTTTAAAATAACAAAATCTCTCTTCACTAAGGGGTTTTGTAAAAATATCAGCTAATTGTTCATCAGTACAAACATAATCAAGACAAATATTATTATTAGCTACATGTTCTCTAATAAAATGATATCTAATTTCAATGTGTTTAGTTCTTGAATGTTGGATTGGATTCTTAGTTAAATTGATTACACTAGTGTTATCACATCTAATTGATGTTCTATCAACTATTATACCATAATCTTCAAGTTGTCGCTTAATCCAA
>UESW01004745.1:319940-434950 GCA_900491605.1 Calamus simplicifolius | reverse complement strand
AAATTCGGTTTCCTCTAACAATGCTTATAAGACCATTATCTCCTCTAGATAGATTCTTATAAAATTCCTTGACAAGGGCGGGATATGTAGGGCAATCTAAGGAAAAATCTTTTCCCAACCCATCTCAATCAACTGTCTTCCCAAAAGAAATCCCTCAGCCTCAAACAATTCAAAATCTACTTTCCTCCCGGTAGTTATAATTCTATCAGCAAGTCTATCTACCTGTGAAGGAGCCGTAGATGGAGAAGCATTAGGGGTTGAAGAGATGAGTTGAATCCGTGCTTGGTGAAGGCTCACGAACCGGACGCCTCACCATCTTCCTCTCTTCCTCTTCACTCCGGCCACACCAAGGTTGATCCTCGAGTTTTAGGGGCCATTGATCTATTGGAAGGGTTAATCAGGGATTCTTGGGAATTTGGAAGGTCTGGAAGTATTTTGGAGAGAGTATTTTGACGATTCGAGATGATAGAAAGAACGGCGAGTCGACTCTGCCCTAGATAAATCGACCTGGGACCACTTCGAGTCAGCTCCCGCAAACAAGGGGTCGACTCCGGACAGTCACAGAAAACCATCCCGAAGTGGAGTCGACTCGCGCCGAGAAGGGGTCGACTCAAGAGTTTCAGTAGAAACCTGGAGTCGATCCGATACTCACCGAGTCGGCTCCGAGACCATTTCAGAGCAAAAACATGAAATTTCTGAAATATGTCCGGAAATTGATCTTAAAAATTGATGAAATAATCATTGGAATTTAATAGATCAATTAGATATGAATTCTAGATAAGATTTCCTTAAAGATCAAGGATTTGAAAGAATTTTAGATAAACTTTCCTTAGGGGTTTCAAATTCATTCTAATGGATCACAAATCCCTAACTCTCTCTAAGATAACAGAATCTTTCTTCACTTAAAGGTTTTGTAAATATATCAGCTAATTGTTCTTCAGTATTGACATAATCAAGACATATTTCATTATTTGCAACATGTTCTCTTATAAAATGATATCTAATTTCTATGTGTTTGGTTCTAGAATGTTGAATTGGATTTTTAGTTAGATTGATTGCACTTGTATTATCACATTTTATAGGTGTCTTATCAAGTGTGATACCATAGTCTTCAAGTTGTCGCTTAATCCATAGGATTTGAGCACAGCAACTTCCAGCTGCTACATATTCAGCTTCAGTAGTTGATAATGCAACTGAATTTTGCTTTTTGCTAAACCATGAGATTAAGTTACTTCCTAAGAATTGGCATGCACCACTTGTGCTTTTTCTATCTAACTTACATCCAGCATAATCAGAATCAGTGTATGCAATCAGATTTAATGTTGAGTCTCTAGAATACCATAAACCTACATTTTTGTTCCACTTAAGTATCTTAGTATTCTTTTAACAGCAATTAAATGTGATTCTTTAGGTTCAGACTGAAATCTAGCACATAAGCAAACAGCAAACATTATGTCTGGTCTACTTGCAGTTAAGTAAAGTAGGGATCCGATTATACCTCGATAATATTTTTGATCAACCTTCTTACCTTCTTCATCTTTGTCCAGCTTGCATGAAGGACTCATTGGTGTTCCGAGGGGTTTGATTGATTCCATACCAAACTTCTTTAGAATTTCTCTTATGTACTTTGTTTGGTTGATAAAGATTCCCTCTTTGCTTTGTTTGATTTGGAGTCCAAGGAAGAAGTTGAGTTCTCCCATCATGCTCATTTCAAATTCGCCCTGCATCAACTTAGCAAATTCTTGACATAGAAGATTGTTAGTAGCACCAAAAATAATATCATCAACATATATTTGAACTACTAATAAATCTTATGTTTTCTTTTCAAAATAATGTTTTATCTACATTTCCTCTTTAAAATCATTTTCAATTAAGAATTTACTTAATCTATCATACCAAGCTCTAGGTGCTTGTTTCAAACCATATAATGCTTTGTGCAATTTAAAAACGTGATTTGAAAATTCATGATCTTCAAAACCTGGTGGTTGTTCTACATATACTTCTTCATTTATAAATCCATTTAGAAAAGCACTTTTACATCCATTTGAAATAAGTTGAAATTCATGTGACATGCAAATGCAAGTAATAGTCTAATGGCTTCTAATCTTGCTACTGGTGCAAAGGTTTCATCAAAATCAATACCTTCTTCTTGATTATATCCTTTTGCAACTAATCTAGCTTTGTTTCTAATTACTATGCCATTCTCATCTAGTTTATTTCTAAATATCCATTTTGATCCTATAACAGAATGATTTTTAGGTCTTTCAACTAAAGTCCATACATTATTTCTTGAATTGATTTAATTCTTCTTGCATTGCTAACATCCAATTATTATCTTTTTCAGCTTCTTCAATAGTTTTTGGTTCAATTTGTGATACAAATGCAAGATGATTACTAATATTTCTCATAGATGATCTAGTTCTTATTCCTTGAGATGGATCACCTATAATCAATTCCTTAGGGTGACTATAAGCATATCTCCAATCCCTAGGTAGATCTACATCATTATGATTAGTGTTAGTATCATCATCCTTAGGTGAATCATTATCTTTAGCGTCTTGTTCATGATCTAAAGATACATCAATATTTAATTTTTCAAGATCTTTTTCAATTAAGTTTGTATCTTCTTCATCATCAAGATTTTCGGAACGAGTTGCTAAAGATTCATCAAAAACTACATGAATGGATTCTTCAACAACTAAAGTTTTCTTGTTAAATACTCTATATGCTTTACTAGTTATTGAATATCCTAAGAATATTCCTTCATCAGATTTAGCATCAAATTTGCCTAAATTATTTTTACCATTGTTGTGAACAAAACATTTACAACCAAATGCATGAAAATATTTAATGTTGGGTTTTCTATCATGCCATAATTCATAAGGTGTTTTCTTTAAAATAGGTCTGATTAAGGCTCTATTTAGGATGTAACATGCTGTGTTAATAGCTTCCGCCCAAAAGTATTTTGGGAGTTTACTTTCACATAGCATGGTACGGCCATGTCTTCTAAAGTTCTATTTTTCCTTTCAACTACTCCATTTTGTTGTGGGGTCCTAGGTGCAGAAAAGTTATGATTAATACCATTTTCATTGCAAAAACTTTCAAATAAGTGATTTTCAAATTCAGTTCCATGATCACTTCTTAGAGACACTATGGTAGTGTTTTTCTCATTTGTTACTTTCTTGAAGAATTTCATGAATATCGAGAAAGTCTCATCTTTGTGAGCTAAAAACATTACCCAAGTGAATCTAGAGTAATCATCTACTATCACAAGACCATATTTCTTTCCTCCTAGACTTGTGGTTCTAGTTGGTCCAAAAAGGTCCATGTGAAGTAGTTCTAATGGCCTAGAAGTTGAAACAATATTTTTAGATTTAAAAGAACTTCTTGTTTGTTTTCCAAACTGACATGCATCACATATTTTGTTATTTTCAAAATCTAATTTAGGTAAACCTTTTACTAAATCCATTCTAATTAGTTTTGAAATCAGGTGTGTGCTTGCGTGACCTAATCTTCGATGCCACAACCAACCAATCTCATTCATATTAGCATTATTAGCAACTAAGCAATGATTATTAGTAGACAATTTGTCTAAGTCAATCATGTATACATTGCCATTTCTATTTCCAATAAAAACAATGCTATTATCAATGGGATTAGCTACAGTGCATAAAGAAGATTCAAAAGATACTTTAAAACCTTTGTCACATAATTGACTTATACTAATTAAGTTATGCTTTAAACCATCAACATAAAGTACATTCTCAATATATGTGGAGGGAGTTATTTGAATGTTACCAAACCCCAAGATTTGGCCTTTGCCATTGTCGCCAAATGTAACAACTCCTCCTTTCTTTTCTTCAAGGGTGATGAATTCTTCTTTGTCACCCGTCATATGTCTTGAGCAGCCACTATCAAGATACCACTTTCTCTTTGATCTCTTGGCCACAAGACATTCCTGCAATGATATCAAACTTTATGTTTAGGTACCCAAGCTTTCTTGGGTCCTTCATGGTTACCAACAAATATTGTTCCTTTCGGAACCCATATTTTCTTTCCTTTAACATTTAATTTTTATTAGGTTTTAGAATTTTACATTCATAAGATTTATGTCCTTTTTGATTACATTTAAAGCATGTAAAATTACTTTGGCCAGCACGCACAAAAATATTTTTTAGTGATTTTTGTTTTCTTAAAGTGTTATACCCTAATCCGGCTTTGTCAAAAACTGCTTTTTGACTATTTAACAACATGTCTAATTTAGTTGAACTTAAGGTAAACTTATCAACTATGTTCTTATGTTTTTCAACCTCTTTCCTTAGTTTATCATTTTCATTAGATATTGATTCTTTTTCTTTTATCAAAATTTTTTTTCAGATTTAAGTTTCTTAACTTCATTATTAAGATTTTTCTTTTCTTGAATGAAGGTTAAGTTTTCATTTTTCAAAATCTTGTATTTCTTTTTCAAAACCTTGAAATCCCCAACAAGTTCATTAAAAGCATCAAATAGTTCATCAAAAGCAAATTCATCGCAAGGGTTGTCGAACTTACCTCATCGTTGTCGTCCGCCATAAAGCATACGTTTGCGACTTCCTTTTGTTCTTCTTCTTCGGAAGAAGATTCCTCGCTGTCACTCCAAGTCACCACATAAGCCTTCTTTTTCTTTTTGTAGGCTTTCTTCAATTTTGGACATTCATTCCTAAAGTGCCCTGGTTTATTACACTCATAGCAAGTCAAGGGGTCTTTCTCTTTTTCTTTGTCCTTATCCTTGTTCTTATCCTTTTCTCCTTCCCACTTAGTTCCAAATTTCTTCTTGTGGAAGGGTTTCTTTCTCCTCATGAATCTTTTAAATTTCTTAGCTAAGAGAGCAGTCTCTTCATCATTATCATCATCATCATCACTGCTGCTCTCTTCTTCTTTTGCAGCTTTGAGGATAATTACTTTCTTTTTCTTTGAGTCCTCCTCTACATGCTGCCTCATAGTCAGCTCATGGGTCATAAGAGATCCTAGAAGCTCCTCTAAGGGTAAAGTGTTGAGGTCCTTTGCTTCTTGGATTGCTGTCATTTTTGCTTCCCATGATCTTGGTAATGACCTAAGAATTTTTCGAACAAGTTCTGAGTTAGTATATGTCTTACCAAGACTTTTCAAACCAGTTACAATGTCTGTAAATCTAGTGTACATGCATGCAATGGTTTCAGATTGTTCCATGCTAAACAACTCATATTTATGAATAAGAATATTAATTTTAGACTCTTTTACTTGGTTGGTACCCTCATGGGTAATCTCTAGTCTATCCCAAATCTCTTTTGCGGAATTACAAGTGGAGATTCTATTAAATTCATTAGCGTCTAAAGAGCAATATAGGACATTCATGGCCTTAGCATTGAGCTGTGCCATTTTCCTATCATTATCATTCCAGTCCCTTTCGGGCTTAGGAACAATAGTGCCATCAATAACATGTGTGGGTGTACTAGGTCCATTGATTATAACACCCCATAGCTCATAATCAGAAGCTTGAATGAATATCCTTATTCTAGCTTTCCAATATGAATAATTTGAACCATTAAACAGTGGAGGTCTATTCGTAGAATGACCTTCAGCAAATGATCCAACTTGTGTTGCCATTTGGAACTTTAGCTCTTGATCGTGTGATCAAAATCTAATGATCACTAGCTCTGATACCAATTGTTGGCCCAGATGACAACCCAAGAGGGGGGGGGGGTGAATTGGGTTCTTAAAAAATTAGTCTTTTAAAATCGTTTGCTTAAGATGAATGAAGGCAATAGCAATGTAAATACAAAGTGCAGTGAGTAAAACAGAGATAGAAAAAGAGTCAATGAAAGCACGGCAAACACAAAGATTTTATAGTGGTTCGGTGTATCCAACACCTACGTCCACTCCCAAGATTCACTTGGGTCCACACTATAATCTTCCTTGATTACAGCAGAGTTGTTTTACAAGCTCACAACTCAAACTTGTTGTTTTTCCGGGAACACAATGAACCCAGCTGGTTTTCAAGGGCTCACCAGCACAAAAACCCTAACACAAGCTTTACCAAGCTTGTACCAAGGTAAGACAACCTCCACTAGTTCAATCCCCCAGATTGAACTAGACACAAAGAATAGAAATATTTTTTTAGTTACAAAGCTCCTCAATGAGTAGATAAACAAATATAAGAATAAAGTTTAGAAAAGCCTGATTTGCAGATGGTTGGCTTTTGAGCTTTTCTTCTTTTCTTCTTTTCCTCATTCTTTGAAGTGTAGAATCGGGCCTCAGCTCGGATTCTTCACGAAATGTACGTTGGAGTTGATTTGAGCTTTTCCTCTTTTCTTTGAGTGTTGAAAATCACTTGAGATGCTCTTGAATAGCTCTTGGATTTTCTTCTGAAGCTTCCTTGGATTGTTGAGCTTGAGCACAGAAGGAGCTTCCTTTGATTTCACTCTTTTTCTTTCACTCTAATTTGAATCTCGGATTTTTTCAACTGAAGCTTTGTTTTTTCGATTTTTCTCTTCTTTTCTCTTGAAGTGAATATCTCTCTATTTGTATATCTTTGATTTGAAAACGGCTTCTCTATTTATAGATTCTGCAAAAATATAGCCGTTAGAAACAAAGAAAAATAGCCGTTAATTAAAAATCTTACCGTTGACGCTGAGTTGGCATTCAAAAAATTTCGTCCAGATTTGCTGGAGTCGACTCCTGCTTTCCACGAGTTGGCTCGAAGTCGAGATACCAAAAATAGAAATACTCAGAAAGTCAAAGGGTCGACTCATCAAAAATAAAGTGTTGACTCCTGACAGTCGCGGGTCGACTCATAAAAGTTGGGGGTCGACTCGAGAAATGCTCAGAAAAACACACCTCTGGTGTCTGAGCGGAGTCGACTCACACAGTCATGGAGTCGGCTCGACAGAATCGGGGTCGACTCGAGAAATCACATGGGTCGACTCGAGACAGACAGTCATTTCTGTATTCTGAGTGAAGTCGACTCTGAAACTCTAGAGTCGGCTCCGGAACGTATCAAAAATCAGAGAATTTTCTGATTGACTTGAAATTCATTCCAGATTCATTTTAAATCATTATTTTGACTTGAATATAATAAAATTGACATTAGGAATCAATTCAAGAAATGTTCCAAAAACTCATTGATTATCATATGAAGTATAAAATTTCTTTTGAAAGCTTAAACAAGGAGCTTGAAGTTACTTTCAAATTGATTAAAGTTATACTTTAACATTCTCATACATTGTTCTAAATAAATTCATTGCTCATGTAAATAAACTCATTACATCTTTTAATATACTCATGACTTTTGGTAATCATCAAAATCAATAAGATTGGGGCATATAATTTCTCAACAAACTCCCCAACAATTAGTCTTTGCTTAATTTTTTTGTAAGCATCAAAATCAATCTAGGGTCAACAATCTCCCCCTTTTTGATGATGACAAAACACTTAAGCATGCAAACAAGAAATATAGGAATGTAAGCAGGAATGCATTATATTCTCTCCCTGTCAATAAATAAATAAACTCCCCCTGAATATATGGAGTTATTTCTTTTCTCCATTACCTCAATGTATGCAATTTTTCTCCCCCTTTTTATCATTGATCAAAAAGATGATTGAAGAAACTTGCAATAAATCAAAGCATAATACATCAAGATAAGGTGAATACAACATTCATACTACAAAATATTTATACAAAACATTTAAGTTTCAAGCTTAACAATAGAAAGTAAAGTTATTACAAAAGACATAGTTTTAAGTCATTCATCACAAAGCAAAGTTTTAATCATTCATCAAAGGTTACAAGATAGTCATTTCTCATCATCTGAAGAAATTTGCACATAAGATTCATCTAGTTTTCTGGAGGGTCCTGGCTTGTCATTTGAAGGTTGAGTTGGAGGAGACCAGAGGTGAGGATGTGAAAATGAAGCATCTAGAGCTGATGAAGCAGAGAGAGTAATATAGGTTTCCATAAGTTTGCTCAGCCTTGAAAGAGATGCGGACCAATGATCAACTGCATTTGTTGCATCCCTTGTCTGGCTCTCATTGGTTCGCATTTGATATTCTACCCATTCAGCTTTGGTCTCAAAGTTTTAAATCTGAGCTTTTAAGAATTAATTTCCTTCAGGATCCGATCCAAGACAGTCTCATTATGATGAAAGACTCATCCATTAAGAATATTGACATCATGGACAAGTTAACTTTGAATGATTTTGAATTGAGAGAGAGTCTCAAAAACAGATGAAATATGGGGTACTATGGTCTGATCATTGACAAAAGAAGCACTGTCTTCAGAACTTTGACTAGATTGAGCAATAGATAACTCATGAATAATCTGTTGAATCTATTCTTCACAGATTCGCATAGTAGGAGGAACAGGAGCAGAGTTATCATTGCGATAAGAAGGTCTAGGAGAACTTACATCAGGTGGTTCAGTCAAGAATGGATTTTGATCATTCATGGCAGCAAGGTAAGGATTAGGTTGATGAAAGTCAAAATTAAAGAAACTTTGAAGAGAACATGCAGGTTGAGGCTGGTTAGGTGGTGACAAACTATTTGATTCACCAGTTCTAGATCTAATTTTAAGCCAAACATCATCCCTTTTTGCATAGTCCATTCGGCGTAGGGAATGAGCATTGAATATGTCAGTGTGACGCAATGCTACAACCATTTCTCCTTTAAGTTTTATGTTGAAAAACTCAAAACGTACATGAGAAACATCCCATATGGCAATGTAGCCTTAGACCTACATAAGGATTCTTTCATAATTGTCATTATAAGATTAGGCAAATCTACAGGGTCTTCTATAAGAATATCATACATTATACTTATGTCACGATCGGTTACAACATTAAAGAGCCAACACATGGGGCAAGAATCTTGGCAATGATGCTGTGAAATAGTCTATTTTCAACTGATAACATATTAGCATCAAGGGTTTCTATATTACTTGCTTCACTATCGTTCATATTAAGAATCATACCAAGTTTGTAACCTCTTTCACTAGGAAGAATTTCTAGGATACCATCAGAAGGAATGTTCAAAGCAGAACCTAGTGTTTTGCAATCAAGGTCTATCCTAGTCTTCTTTACATAGGACGATATGGTTCCACTACCAAAGGTAATATTCTCATAAAATTCTCTAATTAAATCTGGATATATGGGCCTTTTGGTAGATAAGAGTTTTGACCAACCTTGAGTAGCAAAGAGTTTTCCTATCTTGAAGCCTTCTTGATCTAGGAAATTAAAATCCACTAACCTGCCATGGACGAACGATTTGGCAGCGATAAGGGTGTTGATATGAGAAGAAGATGAGGAAGAGTTCCTACGAAGATCAGAACAATCATCTTCCCTTGAGATTGCTTTCTTCTTAGGAGCCATCAACGATCTTCTTGAAGTAGAGTGGAAGGAGGAAAGATCTTGGAAGATAGATGGAGTAAAGATTAGACAGTTTGAGAGAGAAATGTGAGATGATGAAGAAGACGGTTGAAATGAGACGGAGGAGCTGGTTGAATTGAGGAGAAGAAGTCAGTTGGTGAAAAGGTTTATATAGGAAGGATTGCAAGGGAGTTGACTGGCCAGGTGACTGGTTGGTTGCCTGGTTGGTTAACTACCTTAAAGATAATAAATAGAGTTGGAATGCCGGTTGTTGTGGATTGATTGTGAAAAGCTTTCATGCGTCAAGGAGAGAATTTATGGTGCAATTAACTTCCAGCTAACTGACACACTCAAGAGTAGGTACAATGCATTCATTTGAAAAGATGTTCCATTAATAGATTTGATTGAAAGTGATGAGAGATGTTATGCAACACATAAGAAATATGATTTTTCAATTATAATGTCAAGAAACAATAAAATGATTCATTCATTAAATAGTTGGATCAAACATACCAAGTTCTCTTCTAAATTCATCAAATTTTGATTCATCAAGAGGTTTGGTAAAAATATCTACAAGTTGATTTTTAGTGCTTAAAAATTCAATTACAACATTTCCATTGTTTATATGATCTCTAATAAAGTGATGTCTAATTTCAATATGTTTAGGTCTGAAATGTTGAATAGGATTTTTAGTTAAGCTGATTGCACTTGTATTATCACATTTTATTGGTATGACTTTTTATTTGATGCCATAATCTTCTAGCTGCTGCTTAATCCATAAGATTTGAGCACAACAACTTTCAGCTGCAACGTATTCGGCCTCGGCCATAGACAATGCTACTGAAGTTTGCTTTTTCCTAAACCATGAAATTAAGTTAACACCTAGAAATTGGAAAGTTCCGCTAGTTTATTTTCTATCTAATTTACATCCAGCAAAATCTAAATCAGTGTAACCTATTAAATCAATGCTAGATTGTTTGTCATATCATAAACCTAAATTCACTATTCCATTCAAATATTTAAATATTCTTTTAACAGCAAGCAAGTGTGATTCTTTAGGATTAGCTTGATATCTAGCACACATGCAAACACTGAATAAGATACTGGTCTACTAGTAGTTAAATATAATAATAATCCTATCATGCCTCTATAAAGTTTCAAATCAATAGACTTTTCAGCATTAAAAGATTCAAGTCTACATGATGAGCTCATAGGGGTACCGATACTTTTGGAGGTCTCGATGCCAAACTTTTCGATCATTTCTTTGACATAGTTGGATTGGCTTATGAAGATTCCATCTTTGCTTTGTTTGATATATAGTCCGAGGAAATAGTTTAGCTCTCCCATCATACTCATCTCAAACTCTCCCTGCATAAGCTTAGCAAAGTCCTTGCATAACGAATCATTAGTGGCACCAAATATAATGTCATCTACATAGATTTGAATAATTAATATATCTTTATCTTGTCTTTTAATGAATAAAGTTGTATCCACATTTCCTTCAATGAAGTCATTACTGATTAAGAATTTACTTAAGCTTTCATACCAAGCCCGGGGTGCTTGTTTCAAACCATACAAAGCTTTGTTCAACTTAAATATGTGGTTTGGAAACAAGTGATTTTCAAAGTCGGGTGGCTCTTCCGCAAAAACTTGTTCAGCAATGTATCCATTTAAGAAAGTGCTTTTAACATCCATTTGATATAGTTTAAAATTCATAAAGCAAGCATAAGCAAGAAGTAATCTAATAGCTTCTAGTCTAGCAACAGGGGCATAAGTTTCATCAAAATCAATTCCCTCTTCTTGATTATAACCCTTAGCTACTAATCTTACTTGATTTCTAATTATATTACCATGTTCATCCAATTTGTTTCTAAAAACCTATTTAGTTTCAATAATTTGATGATCATGAGGTCTTTTAGTAAGAGTCCATACATTATTTCTTTCAAATTAGTGAAGTTCCTCATGCGTGGCATTAATCCAATCAACATCATTTTTAGCATCATCATAGCATTTAGGTTCAATTTTAGATACAAATGCTAAGTTATTATAAGTATCTCTAAATGATGATCTAGTTCTAATACCTTGAGATAGATCACCTATGATTTGATCTTTAGGATGACTGAGAACGTACCTCCATCCTCTTTCTAATTCATCATTACCTTGTGAAGCCTCTGGTAGGTCAACGTTCCCTTCTTCATTTACCTCTTATGTATCTGAGTCATCCTTATCCTTTAAGGTGATGTCCTTGAGTTGATCTTCAATCCCATCTGCATCATTTATACCTTTTCTCTTCCTTAATGGAAGATCATTAGATTCATCAAAGATAACATGAATTGATTCTTCTACTACTAGAGTCTTTTTGTTGAAAACACTAAAGACTCTACTATGCAAAGAATAACCGAGAAAGATTCCTTCATCAGATTTAGCATCAAATTTATCAAGGTTTGATTTTCCATTATTTAAAACAAAACATCGGCATCCAAAAACATGAAAATAACTAATGTTTGGTTTTCTTCCTTTCCAAAGTTTATAAGGAGTCTTTTTCAAAACAGGTCTAATTAATGCATGATTTAAAACATAGCATGCAGTGTTGATAGCTTCAGCCCAAAAATACTTTGGGAGATTGCTCTCACACAACATGGTACGGGTCATTTCTTCTAAAGTTCTATTCTTTCTTTCTATTACTCCATTTTATTGGGGTGTTCTTGGTGCAGAAAAATTATGTTCAATTCCATTTTCATTATAAAATATTCAAAAGATTTATTTTCAAATTCTTTTCCATGATCACTTCGAATTGATAAAATAGAAGAATTCTTTTCATTTGTAATTCTTTTAAACAATTTTTGAAATGCGAAAAATGCTTCATCTTTACTAGTTAAAAATAAAACCTATGTAAAACGAGAGAAATCATCAATAACAACAAAACCATATCTTTTTCCTCCTAGACTAGTTATTCTTGTAGGACCGAATAAATCCATATGCAAGAGTTCCAAAGGTCTAGTGGTTGAAACCAAATTCTTTGATTTAAAAGATACTCGGGTTTGTTTTCCAAATTGACAAGCATTGCAAATATTATTTTTTTTTCAAAAATGAGTTTCGGCAAACCATGCACTAAATCTTTCTTAATTAATTTAGATAGTAAATCCATGCTTGCATGAGCTAGCCTACGATGTCATAACAACTATTATCAGTTTTATTATTGTAGCAACTAGGCAATCAATATTTTGATCATGTAAATCATTTAAATTAACAATACATACATTACCATGCCTATGACCAACAAATTTTATATTTTCATTAGCAGGATTTTTAACAATGCATAAGGATGATTCAAATGTAACTTTAAATCCTTTGTCACATAATTGACTAATACTAAGTAAATTATGTTTTAGTCCTTTCACAAGTAAGATATTATCAATATAAGCATGAGGTATGATACCTATTTTTCCGATGCCAATTATTTTTCCTTGCCCATTATCACCGAAAGTAACAACACCTCCATCTTTTGCCTCCAAAGTTATGAATTATGATTCATCACCTGTCATGTGTCTTGAGCACCCGCTGTCTAAGTACCATTATCTTTTAGTTGCTCGGGTTGCAAGACACACCTGCATACATAATTTTAAATTTTGCTTTTAGGTACCCAAGCTTTCTTGGGTCCTTTAGGGTTAGTTAAGATAGTTTCTTTTGGAACCCATATTTTTCTCACATTGTGTGTGTGACAAGTATAAGCTTTATGTCCTAATTTTTTATATTTAAAACATATAATTTTGGTAGAATCATTAGCATGCACATAAATATTTTTCAAAAATTTTTATCTTTCGAAAGGATTATATCTAAGACCAGCTCTATTGTAAACAGCTCTTTGACTATTTAAAATTATTTCTAATTTTTCTAAGCTCAAAGTAAATCTATCAACAATTGGTTTTAATCTATTTACTTCATTTTTCAAATCTTGGTTTTCCTTTAATAATGATTCATTTCTTTTGAAATTCTTTCTTTTTCAAGAGTAAGATTTTTTATTTCATTTTTTAAATCTTTGTTCTTTGAACTTAAGTTTGCAAAATCATCAACAAGTTCATAGAATGCACCATATAATTCATCAAAAGTAAAGTCATTTGGAAAGCTAGGATTTACCTCATCATTATCAGCCATGAAACATATATTGGCAACTTCAGTTTTTTCTTCACCTTCTAAACTTGTAGCCTCACTGTCGCTCCATATAGCCATCATTGCTTTCTTCTTTACTCTTTTGAATCCTTTCTTTAATAGTGGACATTCTGGTCTGATATGTCCAGGCTTTTTGCACTTATAGCTTGTAGGAGGTTCACTCTTTTCCTTTTCTTTATTGTGATCTCCTTTGGCAAAATATTTTATTTTTCCAAACTTCTTTCTTTACATAAACTTTTTAAATTTTCTTGAGATAAGTGTCATTTCATCATCTTTCTCACTGTCACTAGTAGTTTCCTCACTTTCATCATCTTGAGTTACACTTTTTAATACTATAGTTCTTTTCTTCTTTAATTCATTTTCATCAATATGTTGTCGTTGCTGAAGCTCATGAGTCATCAAAGAACCAACCAACTCTTCAAGTGATAAAGTATTGAGATCTTTTGCTTCTTGTATTGCAGTAACTTTGGCTTCACATGACCTAGGCAAAGATCTTAAGATTTTTCTAACAAGATCACTGTTAGCATAAGATTTTTCAAGATTTTTTAGTCCATTAATAATATCAGTAAATCTTGTAAACATATCAGTGATATTTTCAGCTAAATCCATCTTAAACAATTCAAACTTATGAACAAGCATATTTATTTTGGATTCCTTGACTTGATTTGTACCCTCATGGGTGACTTCAAGTCTATCCCAGATTTCTTTAGCAGACATGCAACTAGATATGCGATTAAATTCATTTGCATCAAGAGAACAATAAAGAACATTCATAGCTTTTGCATTTAATTGATCTAGTTTCTTATCTTGCTCATCCCATTCAGATTCAGGTTTTGCAATATCAAGATTATCAATCTTAATAGTGGGTGTGTGTGGTCCATTGATTATGATACCCCATAAATCATAATCTAGTGTTTGAATGAATATTTTCATTCGTGCTTTCCAATATGTGTAATTTGTTCCATTGAACAAAGGTGGTCTATTAGTTGATTGTCCTTCAATCAACATAGATCCCATTTGGATTACTACTGATCTTTGGCTAAAAGCTAATTAAAGCTAGAAATCAAGAGAACTATGCTCTGATACCACTTGTTGCCCAGATGTAGCAACCCAAGAGGGGGGTAAATTAGGTAATTAAAAATTAATTACTAGCGCAGATATGTGCTTTAACACTAATTTAAATTTACTTGGCAGCGATGTAATGAAGTGCACAGAACAATATCATAGAAAATCAAGCAACCACAAATACAAGAGAATTTATAGTGGTTCGGTGCTAAACCCATTACCTACGTTCGCTCCCCAAAATATCCTTTGAAAATTTCACTCCAATCGTATCACAACGATTACAACCTCTAGCCTTCCCCGACTAGCCCTTTTTTTATACGGCACAAGGCAGCCAAACTCCTAGCTTTTCCTAGCTAGTCCTCTTGTTTATACGGCACAAGGAAGCCAACCCCTAGCCTTACCCGGCTAGTCCTCTTGTTTAATGGCACAAGGAAGCCAACAAGAACCAAGGGTTAACTCTAACCCTTTTACAAAGGTTCAGAATAAATAAGAACAAATAGCTCCTACAATGAGAAAATATTCAAGATATACTTTATAAATTTGTAGCAAATCCTCAGCAATAAATGAAGAACTTCAAGGTAGCTGAAGCTTTGATTGCTTGAGGGCTTTAATGGATTTGGACGACCTTTGAGCAATGAATGATCTTTGAGATTTGTCAACTTCAATGCATAGCAACTTGCTTTTAAATACTCCAAAAAATATGCAATAAAGGCTCTATTTCTTGGATTTCTTTCTCTTGTTTTTTTCTTTCAGATTCATCATTTTGTTCTTCTAATCTCAGCTATTTAAAGCAATTCAACAAGAAAAATATCCATTAGATACATTTGAAACAAATGGAAAGTAAAACGGGAAGAAAAGATAACCATTGAGATTATTTTCCGTAAGCATTAAATGCACTGAATCCATTTGAGGAAGGAAGATCTCTACCATAATCTAAGAGATCAAAAGTTAGTATAGCTGAAAATAGAAATCAATTAAAGAAGAGAGAGTGAGAGAGAGCACACCCAAATAACAAAGAGGTAGCTGACTGGAATTAAATTCCAGGTAGCTGGCGACTTGAAGAAGCTTGGGCAAGATGAAGTGTAAAAGCCATAAGCTAGCTAACCAGCTATCTAATTTTGAAATCTCACGGCAAAAGGCATCAGTATTAAAGGATAGTAGTTAGCTCTCCAGCTAACTCTCCATAAAGAGCACACGGCCAGAAGCTTATCCCAGGGAAGAGAAGTTAGCTCCTTAGCTAACTAAGGCACAAGCTAGTTAGCTCTCTAGCTAACAAACCACAAAAGCATACGGCCAGGAGTTCATTTCAAAACCATTAGTTAGCTCACTAGCTAACTAAGCAAAAAGTAGTTAGCTCTTCAGCTAACTCAGTAAGCATCCAACGATCATGAATATAGAAGCCAGACAAGATAATTAGCTCTCCAGCTAACTAGAAAAAAGAAGCTCTCGTCTTGAACAAGGAATAAGCCATCAGAAGAAGAAGAAGAGTTAGCTCTTTAGCTAACGGAGCAAGAAGTAGTTAGCTCCCCAGCTAACTAAGCTCAAATGATCATGGCAAGAGGAAGACGCCCGCCGAAGGTAGCTAGCTCCTTAGCTTGCTAAGAAAAAGGCATCCACTCGCCCAAGAGAAGATTAGTTAGCTCTCCAGCTAACTAAGCTAAAAGGTAGCTAGCTCTTCAGCTAACTAGAGAATGAATCCAGACGGCTTGGGAAGTGGCAGCTAGCTCTCCAGCTAACTAGAAAATGCCACCGCTCGGCTTGAAGGAACCTATGAAAAATAGTTAGCTAACAATGAAAAGCAGTTAGCTCCCAAGGCAAAGCAGTTAACTAACAGGATATGCTAGCTAGCTAAGAGAAGCATCAGCTAGCTCACCAGTTAGCTAAATAAAAGAGACGTTCGGCCAAGCAATGTATCAGGGAAAGATAGTTAACTAAAGATGAAGCCAGTTAGCTAAGAGGTAGGACGAGTTAGCTAGTCAGCTAACTGAATCCCATAGCATTCAGACAGTACAGTGAATAAGGCAAAAGTAGTTAACTAAAATAGAATACCAACTAGCTCAGAAGGAGGCCAAGCTAGCTAACTAGCTAGCTAAAATTAAGCATGGCTCGGCTAGCAAAGATAACAGGAAACATAGTTAGATAAAATGGAACACCAGCTAGCCAAGGAAGGGACCAGCTAGCTATCCAGCTAACTAGGATGGAGAACCATTCGGCCAGGCCATAGAAAGTTAGCTAACAGATTGTTAGCTAGCTTGACAGAAGGATAAGCTAGCTAACTAGCTAACTCCCAAAGTAATTCAAACGGCCAAGGCTACAAAGAATCAATTAGATAGCTTTCAGGTAACAAATAAAAATGAAATATACTCCCATAAGATTTTTGCTTGATAACACTCAATTGTAAAATATATGTACTTCCCTGCATCAAGCTTAACAAATAGAATTAGTCTTTGCTTAATTGTTTTGTAAGCATCAAAATCAATCTAGGGTCAACACTTTTGATGCTTTATCGGTATGCTTCAAACTTGCTAGGTACTTCTTACAATTCTTCTTTCAATGTCCCTTCTTACCGTAGAAGAAACAAGTTCCATCATCCGAAGACTTCTTTGCCTTCTTTTTCTTCTTGATGCTCCTTTTGGGATTTAATTTTCTTTTTTAACCCTTCTTCATAATCTCTTTCTTCTTTCCATCGATCAGAAGAAGATGAGCCTTTTCTCTTTTAAAATGGCTCTCAGCAGTCTTAAGCATGTTAAGCAGCTCTGGTAATGTAAGATTCAATTTGTTCATATGGTAGTTCATGACAAATTGTGAGAAGGAATCTGAGAGTGACTGCAGGATCAGATCCTGATTTAGCTGCTCATCCATGACAAAGCCTAATTGACCTAATTGGGTGATTAAGTTAATCATTTTTAGGACATGAACCTGAACAGGGGGGTTGTCACTCATATGTGCACAAAACAACTGCTTAGATATCTCATATCTTGCAGTCCTACTGTGCTCTCCATACAACTCTTTTAAGTTGAAAAGTATAGACTGAGGTTTCATCTTCTCATGTTTCCTCTGAAGCTCATTGCTCATTGAGGCCAACATGATGCACTTAACAGTCATTCTATCATTCTACCATCCTTTATGTGGTCCTTTCCTCCTCAAAAGCATCTTCTCCAATCGGATCTAGATTCAGAGAATCAAGAATGTAGGAAATTTTCTCCTGAGCTAATACAATCCTCAGGTTCCTCAACAAATCGGCATAATTTGGTCCGATCAGTTTATTGGCATCTAAAATGCCCCACAATGATAATGATGAAGCCATTAATTGTCTACAAACAAACAAGAACAATACATAAGTAGACCACTCAAAATGATAATCACAATTAGATAAGGACTTTGAATCTAATTGTGTCTCCCACTATTTTCTTCGAATACCATAACCCTCTACTATGTTAAACGAGAAACCAATATCTGATTTCTTTAGTGGGGTTGAGATCCCAATTCCTTATAAATGCCTTGTGTTTGCTCAACAAACATTTATAAGTTCAAGGGTAGAAAATTTTCTTTTCAATTTCATCAACATTACACTTGCCTCTAAGACACTTATAGCCTTGTGTTTGTACAACAAACTATAATGTCTTAGTTTAGTCAGACCCTTTATTCTATATAGTCATGATTGAATAATGTCACCCTTGAGTTTGCTCAATAAAGTAACATTAACAAGCATACTATAAAGCATAATATGCACCAAGTCAAATCTTACATCAAATCCTAATAGTAAGCCTTGAGTTTGCTCAACAAGCCTACTATAATTTTGATATAATTTTGGCTTAGCATGAAGGAAGGCATTTTGTAGTGCATTTATAACCAATTAGCATTTCCAATTCTAAGGTTTAAATTAATCGAATTGGCCAGGTAAGTAGAAGAGGTGTGGGAGTCCCCCATTCTTGCCTTAGACACCAAATAAATTTGGCCAGATAAGTAATGAAACTAATTAAAAAATCACATTCTCTTTACCTTCCCAGAACCATTTTTCTTAGACACCAATTGATCAATTAATCCTTAAAAAGGATTTGCTTCATGATAATATTACACTACAACTAAATATAATTTTAGGATGACTTTTACCATCTCGAGCACATCCTTATATTTCTAAGTATCACATATCCATTTATGTGCATAGTTTGTCATTAATCTTACAACATAATGACAACTAATACTTCTAAACATATCTCTAAATTGATTAGGGTTATAGTGAAACCCTAATCTTAGGGTATACAATCAATCAATACATGCTTCATCTCATCATTTCAACTAATATGTATATTAGCCCTAATATGCATCACAAAAGCATGTGATTAAAAGCAATCATCCGTTCTCATTACTTCTTCATGGGATAAGATCACATCGGCACCCCAACACATCATAGGAGATCCCATTGAATGGGAAGAGAGGGCCTTTAAAAAACCTACTTGGCTCCTATGATCAAATGGCCATGGTGACTAACCCAATCCAAAGTAGTTACTAGGACATTGCATTATATAAAGTATAATAGTCAATTATGTATAACATATATTGCTAATTATGCATTAGAACATAATGATGTACTTACTTTAACAATCATAATAAAAACCATTTTATGAATGCAATATAGTCATATCATTACATTATGCATATCATGCCAATTAGGTTAAACATAACTTACTATTTTGCTATTGATAAACGTACAAATAATCATCATAAACCTATTAATTAATAGGTCAAAGAATCTATTATTATTTAATATTTAAATAATTTATATAATATTTTAGATAAAATCTTATAAAATTAAAGAGCTCGATTTTAGGAGTCCAACGATACAAATGACACTTAAATCGGACTTAAAATGAGCTCAAAATTGAATTTACAAGGATTTCTTTTGTTTGCACGCATCTTTAAGCAAACTCGACAGATGGTTTGCCGAGTTCATCGTCTTCTTCTCGTTCAAACGAATGCCTGTGACGCACAGAGATTGCTAGAGATTGATTTTTTTACCAAAAATATAGCTACTGAGAAGCTCCTCGCTGCCGAAAAGATCCTCAACACCAGAAATTACCAAAAGTGTCCCAGATTTAATGGAATTAAAGAAGGAAGCCCAGATTCTTCTTTTCTTTGATTTCATGGTCCGACAACAATTAAGGAAGATATTTGAAGCTAAATTGGAAGGGGAATCATCTGCAATCTTGCCACGATCCCTCCAAATCTCTCCACATTTGTTCGGGTGCCAAATAGGGAAGTAACCTTGGAGTGGAAGGAAAGCAGCCAGCACTCTTCGCGTTCTCACCACGTCTCAGCATTTATAAAAAGCTTCATCTACACAGAGGAAAGGGAGGAGAGTTCAGAGGAGTTCCCAGGAGTCGTTCGTGGGTTCGTGAGGCATCCGTCCAGAGGTTTTGCAGACATTCGTGGAGGCTCTGTTCGCAGGGGCGTTCGTGGTGTGGATGCTCTATTCCTCGGAGGAGTTCGTAACTTGGAGGCATCTGTGAAGGAAGAAGAGAGCCCGGTTTAGCCCGTCTTCGGCCTGATTCAGCCCAGCTTTGGTTCGATTCAGGAAGAATTTGTTGCCTTCTTGTTGCCTTCTTAATGTCAGAAAATAAAACTCTTTAATTTTAATTTTAATATGCACTCTTGGATGCTATGAAATAAAACTTTTATTCATGTTTAATTCTTATTAAATTCTATTTAAGTGGAAATAATTCTTGACTGGTCTATTCTTAAAAAGGACAGGTCATGATCTACGGGTACGGGCCGTGCTCTCATAAGATAAATTATATCTTAATTATTTTTCACTATCTATTATCTATTTATTTAAATTTATAAATTTATTTCAAGATAACCACTAAAGTCCCTATGGATTTGATCCCTTACTCTCGCTATTCTATTAATGAAATTAAGGTGTTTTAATCGTTGCGCTACGACACGCATCAGATTTTGGCGCCATTGCCGGAAACTTAAGTGTGTTATTTAAAAAAAAAAATAATAATAATAAAAATTAGGTTGATTTTCTCTTAATTTTATTCTTATTTTTAATTTTTGAATAGTTATTGTCTCTTTATTTTATTATTTTGTTACCTTAATTGTTAGAATTTCATATTTTCTTTTTAACAAAAAAAAAAATTTATTACTTTTCTTCTTGTCACAAATCCACTTTTAACCTAATCAAAATTTTCTTTTAATTAACTTACCTTAAAGAACATGAAAGAAAACCCTAAGACACCTTCCATAAAACATAATTAATTTAAGGAAAAAAAAATATAAAAATAAAAAAAAATATATAACCAAAATAATTATTTTATTTCTATGCTTAGATTGACTTAGATAAATTTATTTCTACAAAACTTAAAATTCTTCCATTGACATCTCATAATTTATTAAGAAATTAGAAACCTAATCACAAAATTATTTAAAAAAAGTAATTAGATTAATTTTATTTGATAATTTTAAGAGGTGGATATCTGCTTGTTGAATAGCATTTTCATAATTAACTTTAAGGGCACAAACCCCTAATCAAGATAAGGTGGGGATTTTATCACCCTTTCTTGGCCCACAAACCACATCCTTCATTTGCATTAACCCAAACCTTTAACTCTAAAATTAACTAGACATCAGCCCCTAAAGAACTCGAGCTCAATAGGACAAGGCACCCAAAAGAGTTGGACCGGGTTGAGATTGACTGCTTAACTGGTGTCTAGAAAAGGAAAGGAAAGTGGTTACTTAATTGGTTCTGTTCGCTTACCTAGTAAGCAACAGGGGGACTCCCACTGACCTTATCCTTAACTGGCTAGTTGATCAGCTAATTTTTTTTACTTGGAGGGCTCCAAGGTAGTCTTGAAGTTAGGAACTGTCTAGACCTAGGATAAACCTAGAGTAGAGAGTAGAATCTTTGTTAACTTGATTGCTAAGAATTATTAAACCCTAATTAAATTATTCATTGCTCTTAGTTCTAGGAATCTTTTAGGATATTTTCTTTAGAATCTTCTTCTTTCTCTTCTATTAAAAAAAAACTGAATTTAAAATTCACTCCTTCAAGGTATATCTACTCTCCCTGCATTCAAGTGCCTCCAGTAGAGGCTGTCCAATACGAAATTAAGTCAAGTGTAATCCAAATGTTACCATCTTTCTATGGACTTACAAATGAGGATCCCTACAAACACTTAGATGAATTCTTGGAAATTTGCTCAACTGTCAAGATTCAAAATTTCTCCGATGATGCACTTAGGCTTAAGTTATTGCCTTTTTCCCTAAAAGATAGAGCCAAGTATTGGTTAAATTCACTAGACACTGTTATAATTTCAACTTGGGATCATCTTCAGAGAGAGTTTCTTAAGAAATATTTTCCTATAGGAAAAACGAATCAAATTAGAAAAGTCATAACAAGTTTTTTTCAGACAGATGGGGAGATGTTTCACGAGACATGGAGAGATTAAAAGAACTGATTAGAAAATGTCCACATCATGCCATACCCAAATGGCAACTGGTTCAGTGCTTTTATGATGGTTTATCAGAAAAGCATCGGCAAATGGTTGATGCTTCATGTGGTGGGACATTTATGTTAAAAAATGAACATGAAGCTTGGCAACTCTTTGAGACATTGAGTGAGAATTCATTACATCACATGTCAGTTGCTCGTCGAGACCCTCCCATAGAACCTAAAAGAGGTGAAATATATGAAATAGGTCATTCTACATATATCTATACTAAGGTAGATGAATTATCCCATAAACTTGACCGAATTCTACAAGTTGGAAACACCTCTTCCCCATCTACTCAATTACATGAGGTCTGCATAATTTGTTCGAGTCCAACCCATTCTATAGGTGAATGTCCAGCTGCATACCAATTTCCTGAACTTGTTCAGGAGCAAGCCCACCAAGCCCAAACCCGATTGGCTCCTAGAACAGGAAATGATCCATATGCAAATACTTACAATCCTGGCTAGCAAAATCATCCAAATTTTTTTTGGAAACCTCAACCTGTAACCAATTCATCATCGATCAGACCTAATTATCAAGAAATCAATTTTAGAAGCATGCCATATTCACAATTTCCAAACATCCCACAACCTCCACCGAATAATCATCCTACTTTCGAAGACAAAGTGTTACAAGCATTGAAAGGGCTAGAAATGAATACTCAAATCCTTCACTCCCACACACAATCTATTGCAAAACTAGAAACTCAGATAGGTCAATTAGCCATAGCATTTAGTAGAAGGGAGGAGGGTAAGTTACCTAGTCAGCCTATCGATAACCCGAAAGGACAATTCATGGCTGAGGGTTCCAATAGTCCTGACAAATTTCCAGAACATGCTAAATCAGTCATGACTCTAAGAAGTAGAAAAATATTGAACCCACCTGAACCAACCCAGAAATTAGAAGTGGCTAAACCAGAAAAGAAAAGAAATGAAGAAGAAAAGAAATTCAATGATCAAGCAATCACACCTAAAGCCCCATTCCCTAGTGCTTTAGAATCTCCTTTGTCTTTGGACAAGAAGAATATAAAAATGAATGAGATGCTTGAGTTATTTAAGCAAGTCCAAATAAACTTACCTCTTCTCGATGCTATCAAGCAAGTTCCAGCTTATGGCAAATTTCTGAAGGATCTAAGCACACAAAAATGGAAAGCCAAGACACAAATACCAAAAAAGATCCAGTTGATTGAGCAAGTCAGCTCAATTGTTCAGCAAATAACCCCACCCAAACTAAAAGACCCTGGTACCCCGATTATATCATGTGTCATAGGGAACTTCACAATCAAAAAAGCATTACTAGATTTGGGTGCAAGTGTAAACCTTCTCCCAAGTTCAGTGTATGAGTTATTCGATTTGGAGAGTTGAAACCCACAACGATAACACTACAATTGGCAGATAGATCAGTCAAAGTACCTCGTTGAATATTGAAAGATGTATTAGTAAAGGTAGATGAATTTTATTTTCTGTCGACTTCCTTGTGTTAGATATAGAATCTAGAGGTAATCCTAACCAAATTCCCATCATTCTTGGAAGACCTTTTCTGGCTACTGCTAATGCATATATAAATTATAGAACGGGTGTGATGGATGTATCTTTTGGAAACCAAAAGATGAGATTAAATATTTTTAATGCTTCCCAAGGACCACCTGTGTATGATTTAAATGAAGTAAAATGATCGAAGAAGTTGTAGATAAAAAATTTCAAAGTTTGCTTGATTCGGATCCTTTACAAACATGTCTTACACATTTTGGAATATATAACTTTGATATTGATGAGTACACCAAAGAGATAAACTTGTTATTAGAACCACCTAAGTTCGACACCATCCCTCCTTGGACTATAAAATATGAACCACTTCCAACTAAACCAAACCCTTTAATACCATCCTTGGAAGCACCACCCCAACTAGAATTGAAACCTCTTCCTGCTGACTTAAAATATTCATTCCTTGGACCCAATGATACCCTTTTGGTAATCATTGCATCTACTCTAACCTCTGAGCAGGAAGATAAATTGGTAGATGTACTTAAAGAACATAAAGAGGCAATTGGATGGACAATAGCTAATCTTAAGGGAATTGACCCTTTCGTTTGCATGCACCACATTCATAGTGAAATTGAAGCCAAACCACATAGAGACATGCAATGAAGGCTAAATCCAAATATGAGGGATGTTGTTAAGAAAGTAGTACAATGGCTTGACGCTGGTATCATTTATCCAATTTCAGACAGTCAATGGGTCAGTCCAATCCAAGTAGTACCTAAAAAGTCGGGTATTACCGTGATTGAAAATGAAAAGGGCGAATCAATTCCTACTCGCACATCAACTAGTTGAAGAGTATGTATAGATTATCGAAAGTTGAATGCCGTGACTAGAAAAGACCACTTTTCTTTGCCTTTTATCGATCAAATTCTAAAACGGCTAGCGGGATAAAGTTTCTTTTGTTTCTTAGATGGATATTCAGGATACAATCAAGTCTGAGTATTTTCTGTAGATCAAGAAAAGATCACCTTCACCTGTCCTTTTGGAACATTTGCCTTTAGATGCATGCCATTTGGTCTTTGTAATGCACCAGCCACTTTTCAATGATGTATGTTGGCCATATTTTCTGATATGATTGATCAATTTTTGGAAGTATTTATGGATGATTTTTTATTTTTGGTACATCATTTGATAGCTGCCTAGAGAACTTGAGTAAGGTACTGAAACGATGTATGGAAATGAATTTAGTCCTAAGTTGGGAGAAGAGCCATTTTATGGTTCGTGAGGGAATTGTGCTCGGACACATTGTTTCAGAGCGAGGTATTAAGGTTGATAAAGCCAAGGTTGGATTGATCTCAAATCTACCACCCCCAACCTCAGTTAAACAAGTACGATCTTTCCTTGGTCATGCTGATTTTTACAGACGCTTCATCAAGGATTTCAGTAAAATTTCTTGACCATTATGTAATTTGTTGACCAAAGATAGTTCTTTTAATTTTGATGAAGATTGTCTAACAGCCTATAACATCCTTCAAACTGCTTTGACCACTGCACCAATTATCAAACCCCCAGATTGGACCATACCCTTTGAAATTATGTGTGATGCTTTTGATTATGCTGTAGGGGTAGTTCTATGATAGAAACTCAATCGGAAACCCCATGTAATTTATTATGCTAGCAAAATACTTTTGGATGCACAAATGAACTATACTACCACTGAAAAAGAATTACTAGTAGTTGTGTTTGCCCTAGAAAAATTTAGATCATATATGTTAGGGTTTAAGGTTTTAGTTTATTCTGATTATGTAGCATTGAGGCATCTGTTATCAAAAAAGATACAAAACCCAGACTGATTAGATGTATCCTTCTATTAAAAGAATTTGACCTAGAAATCTTAGATAAGAAGGGTTCTAAAAATATGGTAGTAGATCATATCTCTAGGATATCAGTAGAATACAATAAAAAATAATCAGAGATAGGTTTCTTGATGAGCAACTATTCTTAATTTTTCATAGCAGTCTTCCCTGGTTTGCCCACATTGTGAATTATTTGGCAACAGAAAAAGTACCTTCCCACTGAACAAAATAAGAAAAAGATAATTTTTCTCACAAATCAAATATTACTTTTGTGAAGACCCTGAATTATTTAAGTATTGTTCGGATCAGGTGATTAGGCGATGTGTCCCCGAGAGTGAATTCAAAAGTATACTTAACTTCTGTCATTCTCTTGCCTGTGGGGGACATTTTAGTGGAAGAAAAACTGCAGCAAAGGTACTGCAAAGTGGGTTTTATTGGCCAACTCTTTTTAAAGATGCACACAAATTTGGTCGTAATTGTCTCCAATATCAAGAAACAGGTAATATTTCTTGAAAAGATATGATGCCCCTAAATCCTATCTTGGTTGTAGAAATTTTTGATGTATGGAGTATTGATTTTATGGGCCCATTTCCTTCCTCTTTTGGATTCGAATACATTCTAATGGTAGTTGATTATGTGTCAAAATGGATTGAAGTCATGGCAACTCGAACCAATGACCATAAAGTTGTAATCAAGTTTATTCAGCATAACATCCTTAGTCGTTTTGGATGCCCAAGGGCTATAATTAGTGATGGGGGTACACATTTCATGAATAGACACTTTGAAGGATTAATGAATAAATATGAAATTACTCATAAGGTAGCTACACCTTATCATTCCCAAACTAGTGGCCAAGTTGAAATATCAAATAGAGAAATTAAACATATCCTTGAAAAAACGATGAGACTTGATAGAAAAGATTGGTCAGAACATTTGGATGATGCATTATGGGCTTATCATACTGTATTTAAAACTCCCATAGGAATGTCTTCTTACCAGCTTGTATTTGGAAAGGCCTGCCATTTACATGTAGAATTGGAACATCGTGCATTTTGGGCCATCAAGCAATTTAATTATGATATGAAAAAGGTAGGTGTTATTAGAAAACTTCAATTGAATGAGTTAGAAGAACTACGAAATGATGCATACGAGAGCTCAAAAATTTATAAAGAACGAACCAAAGCATATCATGACAAATTTATTAATAGAAAAACTTTTGAATCAAATCAAAAAGTATGGTTTACAACTTGAGATTATATCTTTTTCCTGGAAAACTTCGTTCATGATGGAATGGACCTTTTATAGTAACTCAAGTATTTCCCCATGGAGGTGTAGAGCTTAAAGACCCCAAGCAGGGAAATACATTCAAAGTAAATGGCCAACGTTTGAAACCATATATAGAAAAAAATAATGATGGAGAAGTTGTTGAATCAATTGATCTTGTGAACCCAACACTATCATAATAAGTAGCACAGTCTGGCTGAAGACTTTAAACTTAGCACTCTTGGGAGGCAACCTAGTTTATTAGTTATTTTTAACTTTCTGTTCTTTTAGTATGACTAGAGAAGAGAAACAGAAGTAGATTAAAAGAAGATGGCAATAATGAAACCTTCAACCTTCAAATACTTGACCAAGTAGTATCTTTCCTTGAAATTAATTTTTCTTCCATTAGAGACAAGAAAAATTAAGTTGGGGGAAAAGAATAGGTAAATCCTCGAGTAAAACTATAATCAGATGTGTGTACCAAATTTTGTCTCGATTTGAAGTTAATCAAGCAGTCTGATTAATGAGTGATTAATGGTTATATTATTTTAAGAAACTGAGGAATAAATTGTTAAGAAAACCTAATAAAAGGTAGGGTTTAGCTCAAAAAAAAAATTTAGAATAATTTCAGATCCTTCTGACCAATGATCTTAATAGTTCAATCTAATTAATAAGGGTATGGATGAAAATATCATTCAAAAAAAGAGAGAGAGAGAAAGAAAAAAAATTCTCTCATAAAGTTAATAAAGTAGGTTTTTAGCATCTTTCACTAAGTAACCGAAAGTGATGTTGTTCGCATAAAAAGGTGAGAAGGTAAAAGAACCTAAGTAGAGTCAGTCCTACCTGAAGCCTTTTTGACTTAAGTCAGTAAGTCCGAGGGGTGTTATACCTAATTCCCTAAAACCAATTGGTTTGGGAGTCATTGGCCTAAAGCTTGCTATAAGAGTCAATTAGAAAGTAAGGGGTTAGGACATTACACTGACTTTACACATAAATAGATAAATAAGGGGACTAAATTATAGAAAGACATTACATCCAATCCAAATTAAGTTAAAAGACATAAATAGAGAAGTGAAAAGTTGGTGAAGGAAGACTTCTATAAATTCTTATGGACTGCACTCTATCACTAAATGGGTAAACTTAAAAATCCGATGAAGTACCTCCCTTATGATCTAACCAAAAAAAATTTTAGAACTGTAAGATAACTATCAATTCTTGGACTAGCTTGGTACATATTTCTAAATTCTTTATTTACTCGAGGACGAGTAAGATTCAAGTTGGGGGAAATGATAAACGTACAAATAATCATCATAAACCTATTAATTAATAGGTCAAAGTATCTATTATTATTTAATATTTAAATAATTTATTTAATATTTTAGATAAAATCTTATCAACTTAAAGAGCTCGATTTTAGGAGTCCAACGACGCAAATGGCACTCAAATCGGACTTAAAATGAGCTCGGAATTGAATTTATATGGATTTCTTTTTGTTTGCATGCATCTTTAAGCAAACTCGGCAGATGGTCTTCCGAGTTCATCGTCTTCTTCTGATCGTTCAAAAAAATGCCTGTGATGCATAGAGGTTGCCAGAGATTGATTTGTTTGCCAAAAATATCGCCGCTGAGAAGTTCCTTGCTGACAAAAGATCCTCAACACCAGAAATTATCAAAAGTGTCCCAGATTTAATGGAATTAAAGAAGGAAGCCCATATTCTTCTTTTCTCTGATTTCACGGTCCAGCAACAATTAAGGAAGATATTTGAAGCTAAATTGGAAGGGGAATTGTCTGCAATCTTGCCACGATCCCTCTGAAATCTCTCTGCATATGTCCGGATGCCAAATAGGGAAGTAACCTTGGAGTGGAAGGAAAGCAGCCAGCGCTCTCTCCGCATCCTCACCGCGTCTCAGCATCTATAAAAAGCTTCATCTACACAGAGGAAAGGGAGGAGAGTTCAGAGGAGGTCAGAGGAGTTCCCAGGAGTTCAGAGGAGTTCCCAGGAGTAGGAGTTCCCGCGTCTCAGCATCTTAGATGGGCATGCCGAAGAGACCAAATACAAGATAAGAGACATAGGTCTCTACGGCTGAGCACGCCGAAGAGACCAATTATGAGATGAGAGACATAGGCCTCTACTCGTAAGAATATGATAGCAGAGGTGCTCTCTTGCTTGATATTTTGGCAGGTGGAAATACGTGAAAGCAGGAGGTGCATGTGAACTTCCATCTGATGAGCTAGGTGTTGAATCATGTTGGGAAAGAGAGTAGGATCTTTAAAAAATAGAAAACAAGAGTTGCATTAATTGTAGATCTTTGTAGGCAACATTATAATGTAAAATTTGTTCTCACTCAATGGAAAAGTTTTTGTTGTTAATCATCGATTTTCATAATTTGCTTCTGTACTTTTTCTTGTTACGTACTGTTTGCTAACTTGTCGGAAGTAATAATCCAAATTTAGTTTGGTGGTTTGGGTCCAGTCCTCAATTCGAAAATGTGAGATTTCAAAGTTCCAATGACTCAATGCGGGGTATCTGCGGTTACTCTCACCATCATTGCCTTGAGGAAGTTACGGGTCATCGAAGCTTAAGTTTGGCCAGAACTTCCGTGTGACTCATTCTAAGGTCCTCGCCCATTTCATTGGCGCCTTATTCAAGGCTTCAGTTCCTTGACATAGAATTCCCTCTATCGACGGTAACACCAGAATTAATTTCACAGAATTGGTACGTTCATCTCCGATTCCTTGGTCTGTTGCTGAACAGGCTTAATGGAAGAATTCCTCAGACTCTTTCCTCCTGTAAGGCTTTGAAAATTGAAACCTGGCTAGAAAAAAGCTCTTATGGCCAGGTTCCGATCAGCCTCAGAAACTTGAAAGGCCTTCCTTTAAAGTTTGCCATAATCGTTTGAAAGGTCCAATCCCGGCAGAGGTATTAATATATGGACGCTCCTTGGTTGACCAACTTCTTTGCAATCTGAGACCATTCTCCAACACCAAGTTGTTCCACTAAAGTAATCAAACGGTAATAGAAAATAAATTATTTAAAAAATTTAATAACATAAAATAGAAAATAAATTTTCGCTCAGATACAGAATAAGAACAGAAGTCATAATCTCAAATTTATATTAGTCTTTTTTTTTCCTTCCACTAATTATATTAATATTTTTTTATATATAAAAATACACTAACTTTCCTTCCTTTTTATTCTACATAATTCTGGGGATCTTTATCCATCTTTTCTTCTATAATTTTATCCATCTTTTCTTTAAAATTTTATACATACATTGTATACGATCAATAATTCAAGTATTTTTTTTCTTAATTTATCTTTAATGAGTGTAATTTACAACTTTTGCTGGTAGCCACTTATTTTAATGATTTCTTTCACATTATAAGGTAGGTGAGAGAGATAAGGTAAGGATGGAGAAAGTAAAGAGAATAGAAATGGAGAGAGGATATCATAAGTAGAATAGAAATTAAGACATTCAATGCTCATTCTTTCTGAGCCTATTGTTGTCCATGATATAATAGTAGACTTCTTTTTTTTTTTTTCTTTTTTTCTTGATTTAGAACAACAACAGGCTATGGACCTATATTTTTTATCCAAAATGGTATCTCCTTTGGCATTAAAATTAACTACTAAGGCAATGTTTTTAATTTGTTCAGGGTTATTTATTAGGGCAGGTAAGGGTAGTTGTACTTGTCTCTTAGTACTTTTCAATTTCTGTGATCCAATAAAGGTAAAGGAGTTGAGTACAATAAATTTGCGCTATCTCGATGCTAAAAGTATTATTTTTTTATATTTTAAAATAAAAAAATATCATCCTTCTATAAGCATCGGGATAGTGGGAGTGAAGATCAAAATTTTTAAAGCCTATAAAAAGCATGTACCGACACTTTAAAGCATTCATAACTTTTGATTTTTAGCCTCCACTTTAAAATGTCGGTACGCTTGTTAAAAGCATCGCTTTTTAAAAGAATCGCATTTTAAAAGCATCGGCGACTTTTGCTCTTGCCGATACTTCAAAGCATTGGTAATATTTTTTAAAAAAATAACAAACAAAAAATCAATTATTTTTAAAAGTGGCTCCCTTTGTTCACCCCCTCTTCTTCCCCCTCCTTCCCAATCCATCTGCCATGTTCGTAGCGTCCCCCTTCCTCCAGCTCCCCTCGTCCCTGAAACCCCACCCATCCCCATTCCTCCATGGCTCCTCTCCGGGCATCCTCTTCCTCTATCTCCACAAGGTGCCTCCATTCTCTCCTTCCGCGATGCAGCCGACATCTTCTTCTCCCCCTTCGCTCCTCTCCATTAAGGCCATGAAGAAGTTGCAGGGACGCACGCATCGTGTATGCCACCAACGACAAGATGGTGGCAGTGGAGGTGGTCCGCCTAGCCCCCCACCCCAAGTACAAGCGCCGCGTCCGCAAGAGAAGTATCAGGATCACGACCCCTCGAACTAGTTCAAGGTCGGCGACTTCATCGAGCTCGAGAAGTCCCGTCCCATCAGCAAGACCAAGACCTTTGTTGCCATTCCCGTCATCGCCCGCAATGTCCCCAAGCCCATCGAACCCATCCCAGAGAAGCCGGCTCTATTTTTGGATCCAGAGCGACCTCCTGCTATGATTGGGGAGGACTGGTCCGTCCGAATGTGAAGAAGACAAATTTCAATCTAGAAAAAGACAAACAAAGAAACAAAAACAAATCAAAGAAAACAAACGAAAATTATTCCTAGGGATGCAAGATCAAGTTTTCTACCTCTAGGAGCAAGAAAAAATTCAATCGGAGTACTAATGAACAATCAAAGAACCAAGACTAGAAGTAATCAATCGAACTGGTACCCAGAACCAAAAGAAAGAAGAGATAAAGTGGCTCAAGATTGGGTTTTTTTAAGCTTGTGTAATCATCTCACCTGCGACGTCCTGGCCATCGTAGACACTGGTGAACGGCACTGAAGGTACCGCGGGTAGGGGTGCAACTTGGGCCGGGTTCAACTCGAATCCGGCCCGCGGAACCCGATTTGCAGCAGTACTCAAACTCTAGTTTGCTTAACCCGAACCCAAAGGATCCGGGTTGAACCCGGACCGATTTGCAACTTGGGTCGGGTTAGGGTTGCAGTCAATCCAAACCCGACAAAACTCGAACCCGTAAAGCCATAAGCAGCAGGCCCACTGATGTTGTAGAAGTGATGATTTAGCCTTGTTTGTTAGGTTTAAAATATGTAGAGCTGACAATAGTTTTGTGAAAGTGATGATTCTTGGTATGAACATTCCATCAGAACCTTCATTACCTTTTAAAATGAGCAATATACCTTTAACCATTGCATTTTATCATGTAATGTTGGTGGGCCAAAGTAGTATCTTTATTTTTTTTTTTTTATCTTCTTTGAAACATTTGTAACTTCTAATATGAAGTTTGCCAAAATTTTATGAAAGCATCTGGAAAGAGGTGATGAGCAGAAAACTAAAACATCTAGAAAAGGGGTGATGAGTAAAAAATCAGAGAGCTTTGGATGGCGAATGCAGTCTCGCTACTTGGAAAAGATTTCTCATACCAGACTTATGTGGTATTCTAACTGGCTCTTTATATCGTCTCAATATTTTCCGCTTTCGAAGGATAAAGGTGACTCATCAATGCATATAGTGGCTATTAAAATGTTATGCAACATTTGGATTACTTTGGATATATTTTGGTTTAATAATGTACTTTTTTTGTTTAGTCTTATGTAAAATATGTATATTTTGGACATGTAATTTGAAATGTGAAGCTTGTTTGTTTCAAACTTTAGCTTGTTTGTACAATGTAAAGCTTATTTGTTTCAAACTTTAGCTTATTTGTGCAATGTTAAGCTTGTTTGTTTCAGATTATCATATATATATATATATATATATATATATATATATATATATATATATATATATTTCTATCAATCCGAATTCCAACCCGAAACTAAATCCGAACCCGATTTTTAAAATAGGGTTATGGTTGAGGTTTTACTAATAGGGTTAGGGTTAGGGTTAGGGTTGATATTTTACAAATAGGGTTAGGGTTAGGGTTCAAGGAAACCCAAGTTTCATGAGCCCGAGTTGCACCCCTAACCGCGGGTGATGGCCCCTTTGATGAACAGCTTGGAGGGATCGATCTCCCACTCTTCACTCTGCCTTTCCGGGCAGCCGCTGCTCCTCTCCTTCTCCATCGTCCATGCCCAGCTCAGGTGCCTCTCCAACTGCTCGTCCAGGCTCTTCAGATCGATCTGTTCTACTCGCAAGAACCCATCTCCCCCCTCTGCCGCCATGGCCGCTGTTACGGCTGACCGTCTCCTCTAGGTGGTATTATCTTTTACATGATTTTCGGAAATAATGATATGACAGCAAAACCCAGAAAAGGAACTTTGGCTCTGGCCTTCAGCGACGGCCTCCAGCGATGGCCTTTGGCTCTGGCCTCCAGCGACGGCCTTTGGCTCCGGCCTCCAGCGACGGCCTCCAGCAACGGTTCCGGTTCTAACTTGGTGCCTTTCTCGCATGCATAATGACCCGCCTAAGGCAATAGATCCCAAGATTCGAGGTCTGTTTCCGTGTACCTCGCTCACTGAAATCACGGGCAAGTGCTAGCACGCTCGGTAGTTACCGCTACAAGCGGCCCTCATCCAGCAACGGCTTAACCACTCGTCGTTCAAAGAAACTTATCTCAACGAGGAAGATTGGACGGTTCTAACGGAACAAGGTAAACGGGACCCTCCAGACAGGTATAAGAGGAGGACCCGAGCTCAATGCAAAGGGATCTCTCTCTCTCTCTCCCTATCTATCGCTCTCTATCTCTCAACTCAAATCTGACTACTACAGAACTGAGCGACAAGTTCACTAATTTGAGCGTCAGGGTCCTCGCCGGGAACACCAGCCGGGGACTTCTTGCAGGGTTCCGAAGAAGGGAGATGACCCCTCCATCCCACTTGGAAGCTCACGACAAACCTCAGCATGCCCGTCGCTCGACACGGTTGATTTGTCCGCATCAGATTGACGCGCTAGGAAGGGGAGTTCGCACGGGAGGAAGGCGAAGGTTCTCCCTGTGACCCCATCAATTCTGCGAGGGAGACGATGGTGACTACGCGAGCATAGGAGGCTTCCTCCAGTCAAGCCGCAGAGCGCATTCCACGGGCTGAGCAATCGGAGGCCAACCTCCGTGTTCCACCCCCTGCACAGATAAGCCAGCCTGACCGGCTTGAGGTTCTGGCTCACCAGGTCCAGGACCTGATGACAATGGTACAGGGATTGCAAGAGCATTGTTTGACTGCTGCACCTCAACCCCCTGCGCCCGATGAAGGGGTGCGGGGGATAGTCCAGTCTCACCAAGGTGGGACCCCACCTGAGGTCTCTTGCCGCTCACCCCCTGAACCTCATCGCCGAGAGGCCTCGAAGCGACGACGGTCCCCCTCTCGCCACTCCGGTCGTTCCCACCATCGGCCGGAGGAGAGAGAGTCCAGACGGGTGCGTTCCTTACGCCGGCGATCTTTGGCTTCTTCTTCCGATTCATCTCGAGATGGCACCCTCAGGAAGACTACCCAATGGGTTGAGCAACGGCTTGATGAGTATCATCGACGGTTGGAGGAGCTTAGCCGCCGGATCGCTAATCCTCACGGGATGGACTATGAGCATCGCCCCCCACTTTTTCAGCGTATCATGGAGGAACCGGTCCCGCCCTGCTTCGTCTCCCCCAACTGGATCCGTACGATGGCACGACAGACCCACTGGACCACCTGGAAAGCTACAAGGTCCTCATGCAGGTCCAGGGAGCAACGGACTCCCTTTTATGTGTCGCCTTTCCGGCCACCTTCGCAAGGTGCACGTGCGTGGTATTCCGCCTGCCTCCATGCAGCATCAACTCGTTTCGGCAACTCGAGCGATCTTTCCTTGCCCACTTTGATGCTTGCCGAAAGATCCCATGAGTGGTCGATAGCCTATTTGCTATCCAGCAGAGGAGTTGCGAGACCTTGAAGGACTTTGTCGCTCGGTTTAAGGAAGCAGCATTGGAGGTATACAACCTGGAAGATTCTGTAGCCACTTTGGCATTAAAGCAAGGACTTCGTCCCTCCAGGTTTGCCTATTCCCTGGACAAGAAGCCTCCGAGTTCTTATGCCGAGCTTCTGAGTTGAGCACAGACGTATATCGCGCTGACGAGGCGGATTCTTCTAGGAGGGAAGCTAACAAGAACACCAGTAAGAAACCACCGCCTACTGATCATGCCGGAGCACGACCTCGGAAGCCTGAGCCTCCTCACCGCTCAGATCGCCGACCACAGACGCTTGTTCCTAAGGAGCAATTTACTCCCTCATGGCTCCTATATCTCACATCCTACTAGAGATCGAGGAGGAACCTTATTTCAAGCGGCTGGCTCCCTTGAAATCTAGGACCCCCCGCAACAAGGAGTTTTACTGCCGGTACCACCGAACTATGGTCACGACACCGAGGACTGCTGCCATCTGAAGAAGGCCATTGAGGAGCTGGTTCAACAGGACCACCTGGGCAAATTCGTTCGAAGGGGAAACCTTCCCACTTTGGGTCCATCGGTGCCTTCGATACTTCCAGCCAGCATGGACAATACTCCAATGGAGAAGACCATAGCTATGATTTCCTGGGGGGCAGGTGGCGGTCAAAGAGGCAGCGAGAGGGAATAGATTCTGTAATTCCTTTCTTTAGAAAGGATTTAGATGGGGTAGTTAATAAGCATGATGACAGTGTCGTTGTGTCCATGACTATAACCAAACATCCTATAAAAAGAATTTTAGTTGATAGTGGGAGTTCGGTGGATGTTTTGAGCTACGAGGCTTTTGTTCGGATGAATCTGTCGAAGTCTTCCTTCTGACCCATCACCGCGCCTCTAATGGGCTTCACTGGAGACTCGGTGAGCGTGGAGGGGAGATCGCCCTCTTAGTCATTGCTGGGACCCCTCCATGTCAAAGCACCGTGGTTATAAATTTCTTGGTGGTTCGGGTCCCACTGGCTTATAACGTATATTAGGGAGACCAGGATTGAATTTGCTAGATGTCGTGATCTCCACTAAGAGATTATTGGTAAGGTTCCCCATTGATGAAGGAGTCGGAGAGATGAAAGGGGAGCAAAGCCTGCCACCGCTTTGCTATCATTTGTCTCCCAGCCCACTGGAAGCGGCATCGGCAGTAGCTCTGAGCCGCTCGATCCCCGAGAGCTGGGAAGGAGGGGAGAGCCAGCCGAACACCTCCTGACCCTCCCTTGGGGGATGACCTGGCAAGGACTGTCCAGGTGGGGGCGTTGCTTCCAGAAGAAGCACGTGATCGACTTCTCACTTTCCTGCGTGCCAACACCGACGTCTTTGCATGGTCATCCTCAGACATGCTGGGCGTCCCCGAGGAAGTGATCACCCATCGGCTCAATCTCAAGCCAGAGTGTCGGCCGGTCCGACAGAAAAAAATAAACTTCGCTCCAGATAGACAGAAAGCTATCGATGAGGAAGTTCGCAAGTTAACGGCTGCAGGCCATATTCGGGAGGTCCATTACCCCGAATGGTTGGCCAACATAGTGCTGGTCAGTAAGACCAACGGGAGCTGGAGAATGTGCATGGATTTCACCGACCTCAACAAAGCATGCCCCAAGGACAGCTTTCCCCTACCCCGGATCGATCAACTGGTGGACGCTACATCCGGGCATAAGGTCCTTAGCTTCATGGATTCTTTCTCTGGATACAACAGATCAGGATGAATCCGACGGATGAAGAAGCTACCTCCTTCATAACTGAGAAGGGGTTGTACTGCTATAGGGTAATGCCTTTTGGGCTAAAGAACACGGGAGCCACCTACCAAAGGCTGATGAACAAAGTCTTCGAAGGCCAGATAGGCGTAACATGAAGTGTACATGGATGACATGTTGACAAAGAGTGTCCACGCCACCGACCATATCGCGACTTAACGGAGACTTTTGACAACCTTGTCGGTACCAGATGAAGCTGAACCCACGCAAGTGTACATTTGGGGTGACAACCGAAAAGTTCTTGGGTTTCATGGTAACCCAGCGGGGGATCGAGGCAAACCTAGATAAAGTTCAAGCCATTTTGGACATGAGGCCTCCCACCAACAAGAAGGAAATACAACGCCTGATGGAAAGGGTGGCCGCCTTAAGTCGCTTCCTGTCCAAGTCCGCTGAAACATGTCTACCTTTCTTCAAGGCACTCCGTAAGGTCAATGAATTTGAATGGACGAAAGAGTGTCAAGAGGCATTCGAGGGGTTAAAGGAATTCTTATCTACCCCGCCACTGCTAGCCAAGCCAACAGGTGAAGAAGAACTCCTTCTATACCTCGCAGCCTCTCCTGAAGCCGTTAGTTCTATGCTGGTCTGCGTGGACACCAATGGCACGCAAAGGCCAGTATACTACACAAGCAAGGTACACCACGATGCAGAGACCAGGTACTTGAAGATGGAGAAGATTATTTTTACGTTGATCATGTCTGCCCAGCATCTATGGCCATACTTCCAAGCCCACCCGATCGCGGTGATCACAGACCAACCTCTGAAGATAGTTCTCGCTCGCTCGGATACTTTCGGCCAACTGGCAAGGTGGGCCCTTAAGTTGGGGGAATTCGATTGTCTTTTCGCCCCCGGTCGGCCATGAAGTCTCAAGTCTTGGCGGATTTTATGGTCAAATGCACTTGGGGAGAGGAGCAACCTGAAGAACCTTTTACGAACCCTCAGCCTCTTGGACCCAGTGATGATGAATGGGTCCTTCATGTAGACTGGGCATCGAATTCTCAAGGGAGCGGAGCAGGCCTCATCTTGGCTAACTCAGATGGAGTTGTAACCGAGTGTGCGCTCCGCTTCCTCTTTTCAGCCACTAATAATCAGGCAGAATATGAAGCTTTGCAGTCCTGGATGAGATTAGCTCAAGAGCTTGGGGTGAAATGCCTTAGAGCGTTCACCGACTCCCAACTGGTCGCTAGCCAAATCGCAAGGGAATATGAAGCAAGGGATCCCATCATGTCCTGCTACTTGAGTATGGTGCAATCGCTAGCTTCTCCCTTGTCTTACTTTAGCATCAGCTACATCCCTCGATAGGAGAATGCTAGAGCCGATGCCTTATCCCATCTTGCCACCTCAGCTGATGGGATGCTGGGAAGAGCTTATGTAGAGCACCTAGAAGCCTCGAGTATTGACGAATCAAGAGAAACTCTACCAGTTGAGTAGGAGCCTTCTGGATGGACACCTATGTCCGGTACTTTATCGAGGGTACCCTTCCAGAAGACCCTGCCGAAGCCAGGAAACTTAAAAGATGGGCTCCGAAATTTTTCATAATGGAGGGAAAGCTCTATCGGAGGTCGTTCACATACCCAGTTCTCAGGTGTGTTAGTCCCACCGAAGCTAATTATATTCTGTGAGAGATACATGAAGCTATATATGGAAGCCATCTGGGGGGCAGAACTCTTGCATACAAAGCCCTACGGCAGGGGTATTACTGGCTGACAATGAAGGAGGACGCATCCGAACTTGTTAAAAGGTGTGACAGCTGCCAACGCCATGCCAACATTCAACATCAACCGACGTCCCAGCTGACCCCCCTGGCCGTACCCTAGCCCTTTGCACAGTGGGGCATGGACATCCTGGGACCGTTCCCTCCATCCTTCAGACAACGTAAGTTCCAAGTGGTGGCATTCGACCATTTCACCAAGTGGATCGAGGTGGAGGCTCTCGCTAAGATCACGGAGGGAAAAATAAGGACTTTCTTCTGGAAGTCTTTGGTGTACCGGTTCGGGCTACCGCACACCCTCGTTACTGACAACGGCCGACAGTTTGACAGTGCGGCCTTCCGGAAATTCTGCGTTGGCCTGGGCATCCATCATTGATTTACCTCCGTGGGGCACCCCTAGACCAACGGCGTAGCCAAGGTGACCAATCGTATCATCCTTCAAGGGCTCAGGGCTCGGCTAGATGGCTACAAAGGGCGCTGGGTGGAGGAACTCCTCAGTGTATTGTGGGCCTACCACATGACGCCGCGAGCCCCTACTGGGGAAACTCCTTTCAGCCTGGTCTTTGGGACCGAAGCGGTCATTCTGGTGGAGATAGGAGTTCCCAGTCCCTGGACAGAATTATACCATGAAGAAAGCAAATCAAACCAGCTGCGAGCCGATCTAGATTTGGTGAAGAATTGCGAGACCAAGCACAGCTTCGCATGGTGGCTTTCCATCAGCGAGTGGCCAAATACTATAATGCTCGAGTACGATCCAAGACGTTCCGCTCCGGAGACCTCATTCTGCGAAGAGCTAAAGTATCAAAGCCAACAGAGGGGGGCAAGCTGGCACCGAAATGGGAAGGACCATACCGTGTCAAGGAGGTACTTCACCACGGGGCATACAAAGTTGAAGAGCTAGATAGAAAACCGCTTCCTCGTACCTGGAACGCCGATAATTTACGCCGGTATTATCAGTAAGGTGCTATCTTCATTAATTTGAATCTATTTGACAGATTGATGTTTGAAATGTTTGCATCATTTTTGGCTGAGTATGCTCGCCAACAAAGATCGGCTTCATGTCGGCACCAAAGACCGGCTCTACGTCGGTACTAAAGATCGGCCCCGCGTCGGCACCAAAGATCGGCTCTGCGTCGACATTAAAGACCAGCCCTGCGTCTGCACTAAAGACTGGCCCCGCTTCAGCACCAAAGATCGGCTCCGCGTCGGCACTAAAGATTGGCTCCACGTCGGCACCAAAGACCGGCTCCGTGTCGCACTAAAGACCGGCCCCGCATCGGCACCAAAGATCGGCCCCGCGTCGGCACAAAAGACCGGCCCTACGTCGGTACTAAAGACCGGCCCTACGTCGGCACTAAAGACCATCTCTCTGCGTCGGCACTAAAGACCGGCCCCGCGTCGGCATCAAAGACCGGCTCCGCATCGGCATTAAAGATCAGCCCCGCGTCGGCACTAAAGACCGGCTCCGCGTCGTCACTAAAGACCGGCCCCGCATCGGCATTAAAGACCATCTCTCCGTGTCGGCACTAAATACCGGCCCCGCATCGGCATTAAAGACCATCTCTCTGCGTCGGCACTAAAGACCGACTCTCTGCGTCGGCACTAAAGACCGGCCCCGCGTCGGTATTAAAGACCGTCTCTCCATGTCGGCACTAAAGACCGGCTCTCTGCGTCGGCACTAAAGACCATTTCTCCACATCGGCAATTAAGACCAGCGCCCCGCGTCGGCACCAAAAACTGGCGCCCCGTATCGGCACCAAAACCGGCTCCCTGCATCGGTAATCCGGGACAATGTTTCGGCGCACAATCACATATCGCGGGACCTATCTAATGAGGCACCATTGGTTGGTGATTCGCAACAACTCACACAGCTAAAGTTGATTATAACCAAAGGCACGCGATGAGGGTTAAAACATTCATTGATGGCTAAAAGTTTACAAAATTGCCAACCTGAGTCGGGTTTAGGGCAATACAAAAAAAAAAAAACTACTAAGGGTCATTTGGAGCCGGGTCATCGTCTTCAGGGATGTCATCTGGCTTCAGCCCTTCAATATCCTTGAGGTCGTAGAGTTCTTGGATTTTTTCCTTGCAGTCTTGGAAGTCGGCATTGTAAGCAAACGCCGCCGATTCGGCTAGCTCCTTATCAAAGGCTTTAGACTTCCTGAAATCCTCTATGGCCTTTGCAGCTCTTTTCTCCGCCTCGAGGGCTTTCCGTTCGGACTCGACGGCCTCCCTCTTGGCCTCAGTCACCGCCGCCTCCAAGTTGGCAATCTTGGCATCGGACTGGCAGGCGACCTCTTTGGCTGTGTCTATTTCAATGGAGGCAGAATCCAATCGAGTCTTCAAGACGCACATTTCTGATTCCACCACCTCCAACCTCTCCTCGGCCATCCTTTGCTTTTCCTCAGCCGCCTGAACGTTATCCAGCTCATTGGCTGCACGACGCTGGGCGACTTCCAGCACATACTCGGCCTTCTCGGCTCTCAGCCGGATGGCTTCGACTTTGCCCTTTAGGGTGGCCCGGGTATCCTCCAAAGCCATCTATGCCTTTTCTGCCCTAGCTTGGAGTGATAGCATCTCCTTCCGCGACTGGTCGAGAGCAGCATCACTCAGGGTCCAAAGTTCCCTCATGGCTATCAGAGAGTTCAGTGCCTAAATGGAATGTCAATGTTAAAAAGCAAAATAAAACAAACGAAACAAAGAGAAAAAATGATAATGGAGTAAAGGCTCACCCAGATATGTGCCACAGATGCCTCACGGAAGAAGGTGGCTCTCCCTTGATGCCGGAGAAACTCCTGCACCTCTACCACAGATGCTTCATCTAAGGCCCGCTCGGCCCAGCGGTTGTGGTTCGTCAACAGTGATTGGAAGGAAGGGTCGACGCCCCTCCTTTCCCTTGGCACGGGGGCCACGGAGGAGGATTCCGCCTCCGACTCTGCTGCCTTCGGCCCCTAGGCTGGCGGAGGCGCTTCGGTTGTTGCCCCTACGGAGGGCAGGATAGCTGCGGGAGTTGGCTCTATTGGTGCGAGGACCTGCTTCGTCTCCATGGCTTCGGGCGGGTGACGGACCTTTTGCAACCTGCTCTAGAGAAGGATCGAACAGGATGATAGGAGGAGCTGGAACTGAAGGAGATCTTTCTCTTATTTGGCTCCGCCTGACTTCCTCGCCGGCCTCAGCCCTTACCATGTCTTTCTTGGCGGGCTTGTCGATTTGGGCTCTGACTGCCTCGCACACGTGCGGGGATTCTACAATTTTGGCCCTTTTAGCATCGGCCTCCCCAGCGTCAGCCCTTCTAGTGTCGGCCTTCTTCAAAACCTTTGCACGCAGGGGCTTCACAACCCTAGCCCCTCCAGCATCGGCCCTCCCCGCGTCGGCCCTCTTTGGGATTTTAGCAACGGCCCTCCTCTCAGCAAGGGAATCATTCCCCGTTGCCTTCCTCTTCTTAGTGGCCACCTGCCTGAGCTTGCGAAGCGATGGTGCCATCCCTATAAAGGCAGGAGATTAATTTAAAAAAAAAAGAGAAGAAGAGGAAGAGAAAAAAGAAAAGAAGGAAAAGGTGGGTAATCAAGTGCTCACCACCAGAAGGGATTAGGCCGGCGAGATGAAGGTTTTCATCAACCAAAAGCTTATTGCATCGAGGGACATCGGCAGTCGGAAGCTGCCCAAATGCCATTCGATCTCTTGAAAGAATAGAAGAATCCCTATTGGCATCAATGTTGGGTATCCCCCAGCTTCCGCGCACCCCATCGATATCAGCAAAAAAGAACTTATCCTTCCACCCTTTAACGGAGGTGGGAAGGTATAACTTAAGGATCCTATTAGACCTTGGGGTGAAGGACCATCAGCCTAATTGCTTGCGGAGGGTATAAAAGCTGCGGAATAAGGAGATGCTGGCCTCTATGCCTTGCAGGTGACAGAGAACCAGAAAGCTGACAATGGTTCGGATCGAGTTAGGAACTAACTGGGAAGGTGTTAGAGAATATCGGTCCAGAAGATTGAGGATGAAAGGATGGATGGGTAGTCGAAGTCCGGCCTTAAAGAAGGCTCCGTACAAGGCAACTCTTCTGGGACGGAAAGAGGTTACCCTGTCATCAGAAGCAGGGTAGAACAGATGAAGGTTTGGCGGAAAGCTATACCTAGCTTTCAGATTTACTATGTCTTGAGCAGACATAGTGGAAGCAGTCCCTTCGGGGGACTCCTTGATGGTGCTGGAAGGACCAGCAGTTGTCGGACGGCTCCGGGCGGAAGTCCGCCCGTCGGCCAGATGACTCCCGGCTACGGGGCGTCTGACCAGCTGCCGTTCCGGCAAGGAATGATTGAAGGAGGGGGTAGACCATTGGCTTGGTAAGGAAGCAGAAGTTTGAGAAGTAGGGGAATGCCCCCGGAATCGGAAATAGAACAAGAAGGCGAGGAAGCCATGGAGACTAACCTGAAAAACTTGAGCTAGGATCGAAGGAGCACGAGGAGAAAATAAACACGGGAGGTGGACGGACGCTTGTAGACTCGAGAGGAAGCAGTAGCGTAAGAGAAGGAAAGATGGGAGGATAAGGACAATTTTTTTCCTTTTATAGCCCCATTTCAAATCATCCCATGGCCGTCCGTTCTGGCCATGTGTCCACCTTCAAATGGAAGGCGCTTCGGCGGCCTACCAGCACAAAAAACACGAAAAGCTCCACCAATAGAGAGATGGCGGTGGCCTTACCACAATGATGACACTCGCCTTTTATGACTCACTGCTCGAGGGAAATCCTTTCCAATCCCAACAGCCCGGACGGACGAAATGATGGCACGAAATTGGCCGCACAGAGGTTATTAACACCCCTTTCGCTGGTGATTGTGCTCTCACTCATCTCAGGGGCGGGGGGCATCTGATATGGCTGACCGTCTCCTCTGGGTGGTATTATCTTTTGCACGATTTCCAAAAATAATGATGTGACAGCAAAACCCAGAAAAGGAACTTTGGCTCCGGCCTTCAGCAACGGCCTCCAGCGATGGCCTTTGGCTCCGGCCTTCAGCGACGGCCTCTAGCGATAGCCTTTAGCTCCGGCCTCCGGCTCCGGCCTCCAGCGACAGCCTCCAGCGATGGCCTTTGGCTTCGGCCTCCAGCGATGGCCTTTGGCTCTGGCCTCCAACGACGGCCTCCAGCTCCGGCCTTTGGGCTCCGGCCTCCAGCGACGACCTCCAGCAACGGTTCCAGTTCTAACTTGGTGCCTTTTCTCGTATGCACAATGACCCGCTTCAGGCAACAGATCCCGAGATTCGAGGCCTGTTGCCGTGTACCTCGCTCACTGAAATCACGGGCAAGTGCTAGCACGCTCGGTAGTTACCGCTACAAGCGGCCCTCATCCAGCAACGGTTTAACCACTCGCCGTTCAAAGAAACTTATCCAACGAGGAAGATTGGACGGTTCCAATGGAACGAGGTAAATGGGACCCCCCCAGACAGGTATAAGAGGAGGACCCGAGCTCAATGCAAAGGGATCTCTCTCTCTCTCTCTCTCTCTCCCCCTATCTATCGCTCTCTATCTCTCAACTCAAATCTGACTAATACAGAACTGAGCGACAAGTTTACTAATTTGAGCATCGGAGGGTCCTCACCGGGAACACCGGCCGAAGATTTCTTGTAGGGTTCTGAAGAAGGGAGACGACCCCTCCATCCCACTTGGAATCTCACGACAAACCTCAGTATGCCCGTCGCTCAACACGGTTGATTTATCCGCATCAACCACCATCCCTTCCTCCCCTAAATTGTCACAGCCTCCGCCGTCCCTTCCTCCCCAGAAATCGGCATCCAGAACTTGGTCCTCGACCTCACGCGCTTTGTTAAGGTTGTTAAGCTCGTCGCCTTCCACCCCTTCTCCTCCGCCTTTGATACCTATTTGGAGCTTCCACCCGTTCTCCTCCGCCTTCGATGCCTATTTGAAGCTTCAAAGTTGGAATCATAAATTTATTTGATTTTGTTCCGATCTATTGAAATTATTTTATGCTTGTCTTGTGAAAATTAAAACAGAAGTCCAATCCTACCGCTTGGGAGATAAAAATACGATGTTGATGCTAAAAAGCATCAGCATCCTATAAAAAATACAATGCAAACATTTTTAGCATCGGCATCATATTAGAAAATTATGATGCCAATACTTTAATCGTCGGCATCAGAAAAATATGATGCCGACTCTAAAATATGATGCCAACACTAAAAAGCAACAATATCTATTAAAAAAATTAAATTTTTTGTGTCAAGGAATCGTGATGTTTATAAGCACCGTTAAGAATTTTTATCTTTCGATACTTTTTAAAAGCGTCGGCAAAATATAAACACTCTCAATGCTACAAAGGAGCATTGGAAAAAAAGAGTTGCTACGAAGGCAATGTTGTTAATTTGTTAGGTGCTATTTATTAGGGCAGGTAAGGGTAGTCGTGCTTGTCTCTCAGTACTTTTCAATTTCTGGGGTTGAATAAAGGTAAAGGAGTTGAGTTGATATTCCACGTCCTAGGCTAAATAAAAAAGCTTCCTAATAAGGTTCATTTTAAATTTCCTCAACTGATAAAAAGAAATGCATGCATTGGTTCAACCTGAACTATATGTTGATGACTTGATCTCAAACTGAATAAAACGCGCAAGTGCTACACTAGACCAAACTCCCAAAGCTAGCTTGGCCTAATTAACATTCTGGGTTGGGTCTGGCCAACAGTAGAGATGGCAATGATCAGGTTGAATCCAATCATTTCAGATTGGATCAAATTGAATTTGGATCATTATTAGATTAATATTTAGATTGTTAAAGCTAAAACCCTACCCCTAAATGGTTGGGTTTGACTGAATCGATGATAGATTATTTCGTATTGGCTTTTTTTATTATTTGTAAGAATTTATATATATACTTCTTTCTTATTCTTCGTAAATAATTTATGAATGATTAATTTAATTTTTTTTACTCATTTGTTTCTCTAAATATGTTATTATTATTTATAAGTAGTTTTATGTTGTGTAATTGCCAAATAACAAAAAGAAGAACTAAAAATTTTAATATCATTTTTAATAATATTTTTTTAAAATAAAGATAATTTAGATGCGGCTAAACTATCATAACTTTGATGCTCCAATTTTTAAACCATACGAACACTTTCCCAATGCTAGCGGCATGCTGGATATTCAAATATGGCAGTATATTTATATACAATTTCATGATGTACAATTACAAAATAACAAAAAATTATCTGAAAAGTTAAATATAATTTTAATATTTTTTTTAAAAAAAAGTGGAGGCAGTATTATACGCATCCAAATTATGATCATGACTTTAGTGCTCTAACTTTTATTGTTGGGAAACCATATGAACGCCATCCAAATGCTGGTGGCATGATGGATTCAGTTTGTGCCACGTTCAATCAAACATAGTCAAGTACATGCGGTTAGACACTTATTTGAGCCAGAGGGCTGCTTGGCCACAAGGCCAAAGGAAATATGGTGTTGAAATGTTCTACGGATATGGAAGGAGTCCTAACATAGTTGAGAAAGTTTTTAAGATCACTTTCTACCTGGTTTTGATTGCAATTTAGTGATGAAGATTTGTTGATTGAAAACTTGATTATCACACTCTAATTTGTTTTTCTGGCCCCCCCCACTCAGTGACCTTTGGGCCTATGTCTTAGCCAAGGAAATAATAAAAAATTCCTAGCGATGAATTGTTTAGAATATCCAGGCATCTCATCTGGTTCGACAAATGGGTACTAGTAGAGCAGCATGAGTATTAAAATATTGTACGTGAACATTAAAAACATTGTTCATAAAGATGGTTTTTAAGTTAAAATTCAGCTACTTCGATGGTTTTAACATTTAAATCTTAAAAATTTAGTTATTTAAACTATAATAAAATATCACGTTCACATTAATACTTAAAATTAATTTTAATTTTTTAAAAAATAATATTTGAGATCCTACAGACCAATTAGAAAGAAAAGACAGACAAAGAGTACTTAGAGGAGAAAAAGGATATTTTAAAAAAAAAAAAGAAAAGAAAAGAAAAGAATTTGTTGTTAAATTATATTAATTAAAAAATACTTTTAAAATGTGAAAATTTGGTTTGATTTTGCTGATCACAATAGATCATCGGTTTAATAAAACAAAAATCAATCAATCCATATGATTTTGACCAAGTTGGCTATGTAACTGCTTCAATTAAAGAAACTTATTAATCGGACATTCCCTTCGATTCACGTATCAGATTGGTCAATCCGGTCCGAACCTAATTAGCTACGGTGTGACTTGGGAGGTATCCTCCTGATGTGGCTAGTAAAAGCAACGTGTAAGTTAATAGCCAAAATTATCCAATGGTGGAAAGCCATTAGAATATCAATGGCCCTAGTTACTAAGCGGCTCGAAAGCGGCCCCAGCTCTTAGGCTGCCCTAGCTCATAAGCGGCCCTGAGACAACCCCGGCTCATAAGCGGCCCTGAAGCGGTCCCAGCTCATAAGCAGCCCTGAAGTGGCCCCGGCTCCTAGGTGGCCCCAGCTCATAAGCAGCCCTGAAGCGGCCCCAGCTCCTAGGCAGCCCCGGTTCGCAAGCGGCTCTAAGGCGGCCTCGGCTCCTAAGTGACCCGAAAGCAGCCTCATATCATTTTATTTTATTTTATTTTATTTTATCTCCAAGATCTGCTTTAGCTTCTTAAGCAAACCTTCACTTCTGACAAGACAAGGCTAGGCCTACCAGCCATCGTTGATTCATATAAGACAAACTCTATCGATTCTGGCACAAGCCTAAGAAGTCATAATCCATTATGATGCTTTAATGGCCTAGATCAAATGAGCTCGAAAAGTCATCATTCAACATGAAGTTTTAATGACTCTAGCTAGATAAGCCTCAAAAGGTGATCATCTGCTATGAAATACCAATCACCCAGTTTAGATGGGATGAATCCAATCCCACTAGTTCTGACATTCCATTCACAAAAGTCATGGCTCATCATGAGATGCCAATCTTATCAAGCAAGCCACATAGATTCAAAGTATCAACAAAACAGGTAAGAGGGACCCCGGACCAAGGTATGAACACTCAAGCAAACACTTAAAGAATTTTCTCATCTTCTTCCTAACTCTCATTTGAGCTTCTTCAAGCTCATGGCTATGATTCTGATCACTAACTTGAGCATCAAAGGGTTCCCACAGGAATATTCGATCCCGGGGACTTCTTGTAGATCTCGGAGCTGAGGCGAAGCTTCTTCACCAAATTCATCGACCGTTTACTGACACTCGAGGATGTTAGCTCAAGGTGATCAACCATCATCAGATTGGCATGCCAGGAAGGGAGAGCAGTGCTGAGCAGAAAAGGATAGATTCGTAACTATAAGCTACAAGCTCACCCTCTCTTGAACAACAATGGTGAGGATGCACGTTCAAGGTGCTTCTACCACTTACGCTGGGGGGCATCTCCCTTGTGCTGAGCAACCAGAGGCTAATCTTCCTGCTCTTTCCTCGCCATCAGTCTTAGCTACTCTATAAGACCATTTGGAAACCCTTACCCAGTAAGTCCAAACCCTTGTCGGGGTGATTCGTGAGTTGCAAGATCAACAACTGGTGGGCATTCAACAACAACCCAGACTTCCTGTGCCGCCGATGGCAGCTACCCTAGCTAGTCAGCAATCTACATGTAGAAGACCCCCTCCGGAAGAGCATCACTATCGCCATGCTCCATCCAAACGCCACCACCACCATGAAGTCTCCAAAAGGTCACTGTCCCCTGTCCGTCGCTCGAGTAGTCCCTCCTTCAAATGGTGATGGAGGAAGGAGCCCAGACGGATGTGCCACCATCAATGCCATTATTCCCCCAGCTCGTCTTCCGAATTAATGAGCAAGGATCTCAATCACCAGGTAGAAAGGAGTTCAGAGGAGCATGACCGGTAGTTGGAAGAGCTTAGCCAGAAGCTCCATAACCAACTAAGGATGGATTATGACATTCGTCCACCCCTTACTCACCAGATTATGAAAGAGCCTATTTCTCACAGGTTTTGTCTTCCCCATCTGGATCCTTATGATGGCACTATGGATCCACTTGATCCCCTGGAGAGTTACAAATCTCTCATGCAAATTCAGGGGGCAACTGATGCCCTTCTATGTATTGCTTTTCTCGCTACCCTTTGAAAGACTGTGCATGCCTAGTATTCTTGTCTACTCCCATGCAGCATCAACTCCTTCCGACAGTTGAAAAAAGCTTTCTTAGCATACTTCGATGCCTGTCGGAAGATCCATCAGGTGGCGGACAGTCTGTTCTCCGTCCAATAGAAGGAAGGAGAATCTTTGAAGGATTTTATGGCCTAATTCAAAATAGTTGCTCTTGAGGTCTACTACCTCGATGATGCTATGGCCACTCTAGTCCAGAAGCGAGGACTCCGTCCCTCACACTTCACCTATTCATTAACAAGAGACCTTCCAGTTCTTATGCTGAGCTTCTAAGTCATGCGAAAAAATATATTCGTTCCGACGAAGCTGATTCCACACGGAGGGACACTAAAAGAGGGCCTAGCAAGAGATCGGTCCACCGTGCGGACCTTCCACCAAGAAGCCTGAGCTCCCACGCCGATCAGATAACCGACACTGGAACTTCACTCTCAAAGAAGAAAATTTTACACCTCTTCTTGCCCCCAGATCTCATATCCTTATAGAGATCGAAAGTGAGTATTATCTCTAGTGCCCTCCCCCATTGAGGACAAATGCTGCTCGCGATCGGAGTTGTTATTGCCGCTTCCATAGAGATTATGGCCATGATACTAAAGATTATCATAATCTAAAGTGTGCTATCAAGAAGCTCATCTAGTAGGACTATCTTGGAAAGTTCGTCCAGAAGGGAGGGCCTCTGGCCGTCCTAGCTCTGATGGGGCCTCCACCTGTTCAGGCCAACATTGACAACACCCCGATAGAGAGGATGGTGGGCATGCTTTCATGGGGAACGACTTCATCTTCTAAGAGACCAAGGGAAGATAAGCGGGTAGAAGATATAATCCCCTTTTCTAAAGGAGAATTAGCCAGGTGCAAGGGCAATCTAAATGATGATAGCATTGTCATCTCTATGATAATCGCTAAGCATTCTATAAAAAGAATATTGGTAGATAGTGGGAGCTCTGTCGATATCCTTACTTATGATGCTTTTGTTTAGATGAATTTATCTCCCAGCTCTCTCCAACCGCTAATAACGCCTTTGGTCGGTTTTACAGGAGATTCAGTGAAGGTAAAAGGCAAAATTATCCTGCCAATCATGGCAGGATCATTGCCATGTCAAAGCATGGTCTTAATAAGGTTCTAGTGGCCCGAGTGCCTCTGGCATACAATGTCATACTCGGTTGGCCTAGCTTAAACCTCTTGGACATGGTGATATCTATCAAGCGTCTGCTCGTAAGATTTCCTACTAATGGAGGAATCGGCGAGATGTGTGGGGAGGAAAATCCCATGCAACTATGTTATCATATGGCGCCCAGCCCTCAGGATATGGTGACCCCACTGACCTCGGTACTACTCAATCCTAGGGAGTTTGAAAGAAGGGGAGAGCCAGTCGAACACTTATTATCCTACCCGCTGGGGACGACCCTGGGAAGACTGTGCAGATTAGCGAGCTCCTTCTCTTAGAGATGAAGAATCAACTCCTTACCTTCTTATGGGCAAACGCATATATGTTCGCCTGGTCAGCATCGAACATGCTCGGTATCCCTTTGGAGGTTATTACTTATAAGCTTAATATTGATCCGAAGTACCGACCTGTCCGCCAAAAGAAAAGAAGTTTCGCCCCTAAGTGATAGAAGGCTCTTGATGCAGAGGTCAATAAGCCACTTTTTGCTGGCCATGTTCAGGAAGCACAATACCCGGACTGGCTAGCCAACATGGTGATAGTTTGGAAGGCCAGCGAAGTTGGAAATTCTACATCGATTTTTCTGATCTCAACAAAGCATGTCCTAAAGACAGCTTTTCACTATTGCAGATTGACCAATTGGTGGATTCCACATCTTGTCATGAGCTCTTTAGCTTTATGGATGCCTTCTCTAGGTACAACCAAATAAAGATGAATCTGGTGGATAAAAAAAATACCTCTTTCATCACTGAAAAGGCATCTATTGCTATAACATGATGCCCTTTTGATTGAAGAATGCAGGGGCCACCTATCAAAGATTGATGAATAAGGTCTTTAAAGACTATATTGGGCATAACATGGAGGTGTATGTGGATGATATGCTAACTAAGAGCACCTGCATCGCCAACAATGTCAACAATTTAGAAGAGACATTTAATAATCTTTGGCGCTATCGAGAAATTCCTGGGCTTTCTGGTGACCCAACGGGGGATTAAAGTAAATTCGGAGAAGATACAAGCCATTCTTGACATGAGACAATCAATCAATAAAAAGGAGGTGCAACAGCTCATCAAAAGAGTGGCCGCTCTGAGCCAGTTTCTATCAAGATCAGCTATAAGATGCATGTCCTTCTTCAAAGCTCTACGTAAGGCAGACGGTTTTGAGTGGATGAAGAGCTGTTAGAAAGCCTTTGAGGAGCTAAAGGAGTTTCTATCCACTCCGTTGTTATTATCAAAGCCAAAAGAAGGAGAAAAGCTCCTCCTTTATCTTGTTGTTTTCTCAAAAGCGGTCAACTCTGTTCTGGTATGCCTCGACCCCGATGGAGCATAAAAATCTGTCTATTATACTAACAAGGTATTTCACGATGCGAAGATCAGGTACTCCAAAAATGAAAAAAAAATTGCTCTTATCATCTTCGCTCAGCATCTCAGGTCATATTTTCAAGCCCATCCGATCGTGGTGCTCATAGACCAGCCTCTTAGAGTTGTCCTAGCTCATCCTGACACCTCTGATCAACTAGCTAAATGAGCCATCAAATTGGGAGAATTTGATCTTTCTTTTCAATCCCGATCTGCTCTGAAGTCCCAAGTGCTGGCAGACTTTCTGATGGAATGCACCTGGATAAAAGAGCAACCTAAGGACTTCCCCATGATATGTTTAGATGTTGATGAGGATACGACGGAGGCCTGAATCCTCCACATCGATGGTGCCTCAAATTCTTAAGGAAGCAGAGTTGGTCTTATTCTTGCAAATCCAAAGGGCGTTGTATTGGAGTACGCTCTTCGATTTCTTTTTAAAGCTACAAATAACCAAGCCGAATATGAGGCCTTATTGGCTGGAATCAAGCTCATGCGAGAGCTCAAAATAAAGCACCTCAGGGCCTTCACCGACTTCTAGCTCATCTTCGAGAAAATTACCGGGGAGTATGAAGCTCGAGACCCCATTATATCTCGATACCTAAATAAGGCCAAGTCGCTGACCTCTTCATTGGCTTATTTCACTATCAGTTATATTCCCAGGGGTGAAAATGCTAGAGACGACACCTTATCGCGGCTAGCTACCTCGACAGACAATACATTGGGAAGAACATATGTTGAACACTTGGAGATCCCATGTATTGATGCAACGGAAGAGATTCTACCAGTTGCATAAGAGTCAACGTGGATGGATGCTTACATCCACTATCTTACTGATGGTACTCTTCTCGCTGATCCTATAGAAGTTAGGCTACTCAAATGAAGGGCCCCTAAATTTGTATTGCTAAATGGCAGTTATACAAAAAGTCTTTTTCTTATCCCCTCCTCAAATGAGTCGGTCCTACAGACGTCGACTATATTCTCAGGAAGATTCATGAGGCATATGTGGGAACCACATGGGGGGCAAATCACTGGCGCACAAGGCTCTTCGCCAAGGATATTATTGGCTCACTATGCAAAAGGATGCTGCTAAGCTAGTCCAGATGTGCGACAACTGCCAATGATATTCCAATATCCAACGATAGCCAGCTTCTCAGGTAAGCTTGCTCTCTGCTCCGTGGCCCTTCGCTCAGTGGGGGACAGATATCCTTGGACCATTCCCCTCAGCCTCAGGTCAACGGAGGTTCTTACTTATCGCCATCGACTATTTCACCCAATGGGTTAAAGTCAAGGCATTAGCCAAAATCACTGAGAGCAAGGTGAAGACATTTTTCTGAAAATCTATCATCTGCCGATTCGGTCTGCCCCATACTATTATCACTAATAATGATCGCCAGTTCGATAATACTGCATTCAACACCTTTTGCATTAAACTAGGTATTTGCTAGTGATTCACTTCTGTCGGACATCCACAAACCAATGGAGAAGCAAAAGTCATGAATTGGACCATCCTTCGGGGACTTAGAACCCGACTGGATGAGTTCAAAGGCAAATGGGTGGAGGAACTCCCAAGTGTATTGTGGACATATCATACGACTCTAAGAGTCTCCACAGGGAGACTCCTTTCAGTCTCATCTTTGGATATGAAGTGTTACGGCCTTGGCTATGCAGCGCGCGGTGAGGTTGCGTGCAGGCCAAGTCCTGCACATGAGCAGTGTCCAGTCTGCAATGCTGCTCGTTTTTGCAGAACCCTCGGGGTGGCACAGTGCAGGATGTTGTCCCAGATAGCAACCCAAGAGGGGGGGTGAATTGGGTCTTTTAAAAATTTTAAACACTTTTGAAGTAAAACCCCCGACTTAAAATAAATCACAAATATGCAATAGTTAAGACAGAATATGCAAGGAGAAGATGAAGAGGAAGAGACAAAGAGACAAGCACGACAAACACTAAAATTTTATAGTGGTTCGGTGTACCTACACCTATGTCCACTCCCAAGTACCTCTTGGGTCCACACTATAATCAACCTTGATTACAGCAGAGTTGTTTTACAAGATCACAACTTAAACTTGTTGTTTTCCTGGGTGCACAATGAACCCAGCTGGTTTCAAGGTTTAGCAGCACAAAACCTTACACACAAGCAACTGCTTGCACAAGGCAAACTCCCTCAACTGATTCAATCACCTGATTGACTCAGTTCACTAGAAGAATGTTTGATACAATAACTGCTCCTTAAATGAGCAAATAAGACAAGTTAACTAATCAAACAAAGAGATAGAAATAAAAGCCTGATTTGCAGATTTCTATGGCTTGATTCTTCTCCTCTTTCTTGCTTTTGAATGGATCTTCCTTGAGTATTCTCTTGAAGCTCAGAAGAAAAGTTGAAGAACAGGAACTAGGGCTTGCTCGTTTGCTTCTTCAAACTTAAAATCTCCTCAAATAAAAGTGTGAAGATTTGGAATTTCTCTCTTTTCTTTCAGGAATCAATACGATTTTTCTTTTGATTTTTCCCTCTGATCTTCTCTCGGATTTTTCTCTTCTTTTTCTTCTCTATTTTTCTTGTTTTTCTCTCTTTTTAAATGGTCATATTCATCATCCTTTTATAGATCCTTCCAATACTAAGAATAGATGAAAACTATCCGTTAGAATCAAAGTGGAAGAAAAGTTAGGAACAAATAAGGTAATAGCCATTGAGATTTAAAGTAAAAAGTAGGTTTAGAGACGTTCTGACACATCTGAAAGTCGATTTTGACAATCTAGAGTCGGCTCTGACTTTCTGGGGTCGACTCTAACTTGAAATCCCCAAACAGCCCGATTTGGAGTCTGCTCTAATTTTCTGGAGTCGACACATTTTGCTTTTGGAGTCGACTTTAACTTTTCTGGGGTCGACTCTAATTTGAGATCCGAAAAAACCATCTTTCTATTTTTTTGTTGGAGTCGACTCTACAGGTTCCAGGTATCGACTCTAGTCCGTGCCGTTTTTCGGAGTCGACTCTGTGATTCTAGGTGTCGACTTTAATGTATGCAATCTTACCTTGACATTGGAATTGAGCTCCGAACTTGATTTCTCTCGAGATTTTGATCATTTAAACAAGTTATAAACTGAAACATTTAATCAGAATCATTAGTAATTTCATGAGTTATACTCAAATAGTTTTGTTTATCATCAAAATTAATAATTGGGTCAACAATCTCCCCTTTTTTATGATGACAAAAACTTTGAGTATATGCATTGGAATTCATAAACATTGTAAACCTTATCAAGATTTTAAATTTGTTCAATTTAAGATATAAGACACAGTTTCAAAGTAAGCAAAATTGAAACATAAACTGTATCAGATAACGATTATGCTCCCCCTGCATAAAATAACTTCTAACTCCCCTTTCTTTATGCATATTCTTTTAGATTTAAATTCTCTTTCTCTCTCTCCCTTATGCATGATACCATATACAATTCTTCTTTTCTCCCCTTTTTTGTTATCAACAAAAAGGTGAAAAACAATTGTATAAAGAATTTTAAGGTGATATTCAGATTCAGAATAATTGAAGAGAAGAGTAAATATTCTAAGACTTTCATTCATTGCAACCATCATTGTATCAAACATTCAAACATTTTTTCATTACATTAAAACATTTCATTACATCAATTACCAAGATATAAAAGAGTAAACATCCTAAGTACAAGCTATCAACATAATATAAAAGCTAAGTTTGATTGGACATGAACATAAAAGCTGATTGGGATTTGACTTGAGTTGGCTTGGATAGATATCAAAATAGAAAGTAGAAGGTCAATCAAGTATGTTTGTAGACAATTCTCTTCAGATGACCTATTAACTCCATAATTTCATCTTTCAGTGATTTCTTGAAGCCTTCAAGACAATCCTCAATCTCTGTAATAGCAAAATCTATATCTCTTCTTAATTGTCCAGTAGCATCAATATAAGCTCTAGATCCATCTGCGATCCCTTCCAGCCTTTCAAAAATTGTGAAGCTCAGATGATAGGGTATCCACAGATCTATCCAATGTAGATGCAATCATGTCAAGTTTAGTAGAGAGTAGTCTCATCTCATTTCTCATCTCTGAATTATGCTCAGTCAATAAGGCCCTGAGCTGATCAAGCTGCCTCTCTGAAAAACCTGATGACTCAGCCAACAAATCTGATGCCACCTAAGGGGGTGAAGAAGTGCTCGGTCCAGCACCAGATGGTCCCACAACTGATGGTCCAGCAGTAGACGGTCCAGGGACATCCTCATCTCTGGCCTCCTCAGTTCTGGCTTCTTGTCCTTTCCTTTGCCACTGGCCATTTACTTTCCTGAATCCCATTCTATGAATAGTGGAGATGTTGTAGTAGTCAGTATATCTGAGATTCCTTTGCAGTTCATTCTCCATTATCTTCACTCCATGGCTTCTGAATACTAGTGTAAGAACCATACCATATGGCAGTGTAGATCTTTTCTTTGTAGCTGCCTCTGCCATATAACCAATCATCATTCCGGCCAAATTTACTGTTGACCAGTGATGATACAGTCCATCATAAGAATGTCTCGCTCCGAGACATACTCAAATCTTCCAATCTTAGGAAATAGGATTCTCCACAAATATTATGAAGTAATCGAAGTTCCAGGTTGAGTTGATTTGCATTACCTCTCAAATTCAGAAACTTCTCTTCTAAGCATCCTTGACAGGGCTCCACCTCTGTCATCATGCTGACATGCAGTCAAACCAACAGTGGGCATCTCCAAAAGATTTCCTAGCGACTCTGTAGTGATTACCACTTTGGTTCCATGCACAAAACTCACAAGACCTCCTTCCCCTCTACATAAATCACTGTAGAATTCCTTCACGAGGGCAGGGTAGGTCGGAACATCTAGTGAGCAAATCTTTTTCCAACCCATCTCTTTTATTTGTCTTCCTATTGAAAAACCTTCCGATTCAAATAGGTTAAAATCTACCTTCCTTCCTTTAGTGATAACCTTTCCAGCCAACAAGTCGATGCGGGAGGATGATGGAGAAGCTTCCGGAGTGGAAGAAGAGGAAGACAAAGAACTGGAAGAAGATTCCTTCTCGGTTCTTCGAATAGAACGTCTCCCGGTGGGAACGGCCACGCCAAACACGGATCCTCACCTTTTGGGAGCCATTGGAGATCAATGGAAGTTGGAATCAAGGATTTTGAAGAGTTTGAAAAAGTTTGGAAAGTTTTGGAGAGGGATTTGAAGGGGATTGAAAAGCATAGGGTCGTTTGAGGTGTCGACTCTGCCCTAATAAAGTGACAATTTTTCACTTAGAGTCGACTCCCGCAAAGTGAGGTGTCGGCTCCGAACAAAAAATCAGTCGGCGCTCGAATTAGAGTCGGCTCTGCAGAAGCCGGAGTCGGCTCTAATGAGCAGACAGAAAGCTCTAAAGAAAAAGGTGTCGACTCCACAATAGTTTCAGAAAAAAAAATTTCAAGGATCTGAAACTAATTAAATTCATCATCAAAATCTAGATAAATTCTCCTTAAAATTGGAATCAATGAATCAAACTTCTAGATAAATTTCCTTATAAGGTGTAGAAGATTTTCAAGAAATCTACTGAAATTTAGATAGTTGACCTTGAGAGTTTCAGAAAATCAATCAAAAGGATCACAAACTCCTAATTCTCCTCTAAGATAACAAAATCTCCTCACTCAAAGGTTTGGTAAAAATATCAGCCAATTGATCATTAGTGTTCACATAATCAAGACAAACATCATTATTAGCTACATGTTCTCTAATAAAGTGATGTCTAATTTCTATGTGTTTAGTTCTTGAATGTTGAATTGGATTCTTAGTTAGATTGATTGCACTAGTATTATCACATCTAATAGAATTTTATCAAGTGTGATGCCATAATCTTCAAGTTGTCGCTTAATCCAAAGGATTTGAGCATAGCAGCTTCCAGCCGCAATATACTCTGCCTCAGCAGTGGATAGTGCAACCGAATTTTACTTCTTGCTAAACCAAGAGATTAAGTTACCTCCTAAAAATTGGCATGCACCACTTGTACTTTTTCTATCTAATTTACATCCAGCATAATCAGAGTCAGAATAAGTAATCAAATTAAGTGTTGAGTCTCTAGAATACCATATTCCTACATTTTTAGTTCCATTTAGATATCTAAAGATTCTTTTAACAGCAATAAAATGTGATTCTTTAGGTTCAGATTGATATCTTGCACATAAACAAACAGCAAACATGATATCAGGTCTACTTGCAGTTAAGTAAAGTAGAGATCCGATCATACCTCGGTAATGTTTTTGATCTATTTTCTTACCATCTTCATCTTTGTCAGCTTGCATGAAGGACTCATCGACGTGCCAAGAGGTTTAGCAGATTCCATATCAAACTTCTTAAGTATTTCCTTCGTGTACTTTGCTTGGTTAATGAAGATTCGGCTTTTTTTGTCTAATTTGAAGTCCAAGGAAGAAGTTAAGTTCTCCATCATGCTCATCTCGAATTCTCCCAGCATTAACTTAGTGAATTCTTGGCAAAGACGATTGTTAGTAGCACCAAAGACAATATCATCAACGTAAATCTGTACAACCAATAAATCCATTTCTTTTCTTTTTAAAAATAAGGTTTTGTCAACATTTCCTCTTGTAAATTCATTTTCAATCAAAAATTTACTTAATCTATCATACCAAACTCTAGGTGCTTGTTTTAAACCATAAAGTGCTTTATGTAATTTAAAAACATGGTTTGGAAATTCATGATCTTCAAAACCAGGAGGTTGTTCAACATAAACTTCCTCATTTATAAAACCATTTAAAAATGCACTTTTAACATCCATTTGAAATAAGTTGAAATTCATATGACATGCAAATGCAAGCAATAGTCTAATAGCTTCTAATCTAGCTACAGGAGCAAAAGTTTCATCAAAATCTATTCCTTCTTCCTGATTATATCCTTTTGCAACTAGCCTAGCTTTATTCCTAATGACTATGCCATTTTTGTCTAATTTATTTCTAAAAACCCATTTAGTTCCTATTATAGGGTGGTCTTTAGGTCTGTCTACCAGGGTCCATACCTTATTCCTAGTGAATTGGTTCAACTCTTCTTGCATAGCTAACATCCAATTGCTATCTTTTTCAGCTTCTTCTATGGTTTTAGGTTCTATTTGAGATACAAACGTAAGATGATTATTAATATTTCTCATGGATGATCTAGTTCTTACTCCTTGAGATGGATCACCTATGATCAAATCCCTTGGATGATCATGAGCATATCTCCAATCTCTAGGCAGATCTATATCATTATGAGCAGTATCAATAACATCAGCAAAGGTAAATCCTCTTCTTTAGTTTCTTGATCATGATCTGAAGATACATCCAATTTTTCAATACCTTTTTCAAGTAAACTTGTATCTTCCTCATCATCAATCTTTCCCGAACTTGATGCTAAAGATTCATCAAAGACTACATGAATCGATTCTTCTACAACTAGACTCTTCTTATTGAATACTCTATAAGCTTTACTAGATGTTGAATATCCTAAGAAAATTCCTTCATCAGATTTAGCGTCAAACTTTCAAGATTATCTTTACCATTGTTATGGATGAAGCATCTACAACCAAATGCATGAAAGTAGCCTAAGTTGGGTTTCCTATCATGCCATAGTTCATAGGGTGTTTTCTTAAGGATAGGTCTGATTAGGGCTCTATTTAGGATGTAACATGCTGTGTTAATAGCTTCCGCCCAAAAGTATTTAGGGAGTTTGCTTTCACATAGCATGGTACGGGCCATGTCTTCTAGAGTCCTATTTTTCCTCTCTACAACTCCATTTTGCTGAGGTGTTCTAGGTGCAAAAAATTATGATGTATGCCTTTTTCAAAACAGAAATTTTTAAATAAGTGATTTTCAAATTCAGTTCCGTGATCACTTCTTAGAGACACTATGGTAGTATTTTTTTCATTTGTGACTTTCTTGAAAAATTTCAGAAATATTGAGAAAGTCTCATCTTTATGAGCCAAAAATATTACCCAAGTGAATCTAGAGTAATCATCTACTATTACAAGACCATACTTCTTTCCTCCTAGACTAGTGGTTCTAGTAGGTCCAAAGAGGTCCATGTGCAGTAGCTCTAGGGGCCTAGTAGTTGAAACAACATTCTTAGATTTGAAAGAACTTCTTGTTTGTTTACCAAATTGACATGCATCACAGATTCGATTATTTTCAAAATCTAAGCTAGGAATACCTTTAACTAAATCCATTTTCAGTAATTTTGAAATTAAGTGTGTGCTAGCATGACCTAGTCTACGATGCCATAGCCATCCAATCTCATTCATCTTAGCATTATCAGCAACTAAGCAATGATTACTTGAGGATAGGTTATTCAAATCAATTAAGTATACATTGCCATAACGTTTTCCAACAAGAATAATGCTACTATCAATGGGATTAGTGACAGTGCAAATAGAAGCTTCAAAAGAAACTTTGAAACCTTTATCACACAGCTGACTAATACTAATCAAGTTATGCTTTAATCCATTAACATATAATACATTATCAACATAGATAGATGGAGTAATTTAAATCTTACCAATGCCCATGATATGGCCTTGACCATTATCACCAAAAGTAACTACTCCACCTTTTTTCGTCTCAAGGGTGATGAATTGATCTTTGTCACCCGTCATATGTCTTGAGCAACCACTATCAAGATACCATTTTCTTTTCAGTCCAACGGCTGCAAGACACTCCTGCAAAATATTCATCTCTTAATTTTGGGTACCCAAGCTTTCTTGGGTCCTTCATGGTTAGAAGCAATAAATACTGTTCCTAATCCCTTTTTTTGGGTACCAAGCTTTCTTGGGTCCTTCATGGTTAGATACCATTTTTGCTTTTTAAGTGGATTATATCCTAATCCGGCTTTATCAAAATAGCCTTTTGATTATCCAAAATCATATTTAGTTTGATAGAGCTTAATGTAAATTTGTCAACAATGGGTTTAAGCCTATCAACTTCATTTTTTAAATTTTTTTTCTTTCTTTAGAAATTTATTTTCTACAATATGCTTTTCATTTTCTAAAGATAGATTTTGCATTTGATTCTTCGTATCTTTATTTTTTGAGCTCAGATTTGCATAATCATCAATTAATTCATAAAAAGCACTATGCAATTCTTCAAATGTAAAATCATCTAGAAACTTGGACTCACCTCATCATTGTCCGCCATGAAGCAAAGATTGGCTATTTTTTTTTTCATCTTCTTCGGAACTTGAGCTTTCCGAATCACTCCAGGTAGCCATCATAGCCTTCTTTTTGAATCTCCGGGGGCCTTTTTGAGTTGTGGACATTCAGATTTGAAATGTCGGTTTCTTGCATTCAAAGCAAATTATATCCTTTTCTTTTCCTTTGTCCTCATCTTTCCTAACAAAGGGTTTTTTCTTTTCAAATTTCTTCTTCTTCATGAATCTCTTGAATTTCTTTGTGATGAGTGCCATGTCCTCATCATCACTATCATCTTCAGATTCATCAGATTCTTCCTTACATTCTAAAATTTTGAGAGCCATAGTCCTTTTCTTCTTTGACTCATCCTCATTAACATGTTGCTTGACTTGAAGCTCATGAGTCATCAAGGATCCCAAAAGTTCTTCTAGAGGTAAAGTGCTCAGATATTTTGCCTCTTGTATTGCAGTGACTTTAGCTTCTCATGTCCTAGGCAAAGAACGTAACACCTTTCTCACAAGATCAGAGTTATCATAAGATTTACCAAGACTTTTTAAACCATTAACAATGTCCGTAAATCTTGTAAACATATTAGAAATAGATTCACATGCATCCATTTTGAACAATTCATATTTATGAACAAGCATGTTAATCTTGGATTCCTTTACCTGATTGGTTCCCTCATGGGTAACCTCTAATTTATCCCAAATTTCTTTAGCAGACATGCAAACAGATATACGATTAAATTCATTTGCATCTAAAGAACAATACAAAACATTCATAGCCTTGGCATTTAGTTGTGCCAATTTCTTATCATGTTCATCCCATTCTGTTTCTGGTTTAGGAATTTCCATGCCATTAAGTCTTGTAGTGGGTGTGTAAGGTCCATTGACTATAATACTCCATAGATCATAGTCAAGTGCTTCAATGAAGATTTTTATTCTAGCTTTTCAATAAAATAATTAGAACCATTAAATAAAGGAGGACAATTTGTAGATTGTCCTTCAGAAAAGGTTGAGCCAACTTGAGCTACCATTTGGATCTTTAACTCTTGATTGTTAGATCAAGGAAGAATGAGCACTAGCTCTGATACCAATTATTGTCCCAGATAGCAACCCAAGAGGGGGGTGAATTGGGTCTTTTAAAAATTTTAAACACTTTTGAAGTAAAACCCCCAACTTAAAATAAATCACAAATATGCAATAGTTAAGACAAAATATGCAAGGAGAAGATGAAGAGGAAGAGACAAAGAGATAAGCACGGCAAACACTGAAATTTTATAGTGGTTCGGTGTACCTACACCTACGTCCACTCCCAAGTACCTCTTGGGTCCACACTATAATCAACCTTGATTACAGCATAGTTGTTTTACAAGATCACAACTCAAACTTGTTGTTTTTAGGTGCACAACGAACCCAGCTGGTTTCCAAGGTTTACCAGCATAAAACCTTACACACAAGCAACTACTTGCACAAGGAAACTCCCTCAACTGATTCAATCACCTGATTGACTCAGTTCACAAGAAGAATGTTTGATACAATAACTACTCCTTAAATGAGCAAATAAGACAAGTTAACTAATCAAACAAAGAGATAGAAATAAAAGCTTGATTTGCAGATTTCTATGGCTTGATTCTTCTCCTCTTTCTTGCTTTTGAATGGATCTTCCTTGAGTATTCTCTTGAAGCTCGGAAGAACAGTTGAAGAACAGGAACTAGGGCTTGCTCGTTTGCTTCTTCAAACTTAAAATCTCCTCAAAATGAAAGTGTGAAGATTTGGAATTTCTCTCTTTTCTTTTAGGGAATCAATACGATTTTTCCTTTGATTTTTTCCTCTGATTTTCTCTCAGATTTTTCTCTTCTTTTTCTTCTCTATTTTTCTTGTTTTTCTCTCTTTTTAAACGGTCATATTCATCATCCTTTTATAGATCCTTTCAATACTAAGAATAGATGAAAACTATCCATTAGAATCAAAGTGGAAGAAAAGTTAGGAACAAATAAGGTAATAGCCGTTGAGATTTAAAGTAAAAAGTAGGTTTAGAAACGTTCTGACACATCTGAAAGTCAATTCTGACAATCTGAAGTCGGCTCTGACTTTCCTGGGGTCGACTCTAACTTGAAATACCTAAACAGTCCGTTTTGGAGTTTGCTCTAACTTTTCTGGAGTCGACACATTTTGCTTCTGGAGTCGACTCTAACTTTTCTGGGGTCGACTCTAATTTGAGACCCAAAAACCATATTTCTATTTTTTTGTTGGAGTCGACTCTACAGGTTCCAGGTGTCGACTCTAGTCCGTGCCGTTTTTCGGAGTCAACTCTGTGATTCTAGGTGTCGACTCTAATGTCTGCAATCTTACCTTGACATTGGAATTGAGCTCCGAACTTGATTTCTCTTGATATTTTGATCATTTAAATAAGTTATAAACTGAAACATTTAATCAAAATCATTAGTAATTTCATGAGTTATACTCAAATAGTTTTGTTTATCATCAAAATTAATAATTGGGTCAACACAGGATGTTGTGCAAGTATGGAGAGAGGAGGCCTTGGTCTCGGAGCGTGGCTAGAGCACGCAATGGCCGGGCTACTCACGGGATGGTGCGCTGCCATTAGGCATGCGGATAGGCCTTGGGCACGTTGCCCAGGCCCTTGGATGAACGTGGGCGCGTGCGTGAGACAGCGCTGGGCGCGGGTGCGCACGGCCGAGCGCTGGGATGCGCAGGCATGCACGGCTAGCGGCGGACCGCTGGGCGTGCGCTGTCGTGGATGAGCGCAGGAGCGCACGGGCTAGCGGCGGCCGCGGCGCACGCTGCCCTGCGCAGGCGCATGAGCATGCGCGTGCATCGGCGCTGGGTGCCAAACACGCGCATGGTCTTGTGCGTACGTGCGTGATGGTTGCAATGGTTTGGTAGGTGAGGACGTTGGCCGTTAGCACGCGTGACGGTGGCGGTTGGCCGGCAGGCGGGCGTGTGCCATCCTGGCACGTGACCCGACCGTTGGCCGAGCCAACCTTATCCGCTGGGCGCGTGCACGTGGGATGGACGCAGTGCCAGCGGGCCGATCACGCAGAGGATCCTGAAGATTTCGGGCGGTTGGATGCGCCAAGCTGGCCCGGATATTTTGGAGCGTTAGCTGGAGATTTCGGAGGGATTTGGCCAAGATTCTCGAGCAGTTGAGTGGATCGGGTGGATGCGCTAGCAGACGCATCCATAACACGGTGCCGCGCAGCCGTGTGGTGGCACGACCGGGCGCGCATAGTGGGCGCGAGAGCATAGGATCAGGTGCGCCCTGGGGACTGGGCGGATGGTTCGGCGGGCCGTTGGTAGGCAGTTGCAGCAGGGACACATCCGGTATTATCTAATTTGTTGAGATAGCTTTTGGATAAGGCTTATCCATTGGATAAGGCCTATACAAAGGGATGAGGCGGTGGCTAAGGCAGTTGGGCAGGCCTATATAAGGCTGGGTGACCCTAGGCCTTGGCAATTGGAGGAGATCCGAGCAGATCAGACTTCCATCAGATTTTCAAAGGAAGAAGGCATCCGAGAGGAGTTCGGGTGGCCACCAAACCACCAGAGAAGGTCGAGTGAGGTTGGTGAGCGACTGGATCAGCGGAGATCGCAGCGGCGCAGGTGTAAGTCAGGCGGACTTAGGCGAGCACGAGACGTGGCCGATACGCACAGGTGGTGCACGGGTGCAGGGCTTCAATAGGTCAATTTTCGTTGAGTGAGGTTGGGGCGGGCACTTTGAGAGATCTTTGTTAGGGACAGAGAGGAGTGTCTTTGTAGCCTTCGGGCAACCTCATTATTTTCCAAGTTACTTAGTGGAGAGTTCTTGGTTGGGAAGGCTTTGCTTCCCGTACATCTTGGTGTTTGGGTGGGACTTTGTTCTCGGGGATTTTTATTCATTGTTCTGGAGTAAGGCTGGTTAGGGGAAGGGTTTCTCTAATGTCATCACCGGTAGACGCAAGGACCTAGTGGCCATAGGGAGTGCTTGCGCATGCCGATTGAAAGCCCGGTGACAAGTGGTATCAGAGCCCGGTTGAAGACAAGTTCCAAGCAAGTCCAAGCAGATGGTGAGAGCGGTAGGAGACCGCATGACCCGTTTGGAGGGTATTGTGGGAGATCCAGGAGAGGGATCGACCATGAATTTTATAGCTGTGTGCATGGAGTTGAGCATGCAGTTGGCTGAGTTGCGAGCTTCGCATAACCAGTTGATGGAGGCGCACGAGGGGCTGCTTCGCGACCTCGAGCATTGAAGCATGCAACAACAGCGATCAGATCTGGCCATGGAGGGAGATTGGAGCTTCGGATCCATGCTTGGAGTAGGAGGTGATCCGTCTGAGGCAGGAGGTGCGGAGTCCAGTCCACATGGCGGGCGCTTCGGCAAAGGAAGTGAAGGTTAGGGAGCCTAAGGCCTTCGGCAGAGTCAGGAGTGCAATGGAGTAGAGAACTTCATATGGGACATGGAGACTTAGTTCCGTGCGGCAAAGATCTCAGCACCCGATCAAGTGGATCGGGCCTCGACATATTTGGAGGGGAACACCAAGCTCTGGTGGAGGACCAGGATGGCCGAGGATGACCATGCGGGGCATCCAAGAATCGAGACCTAGGAGATCTCCAAGAGGGAACTGAAGGCTCAGTTCTAGCCGAGCAACGCAGGGTGGCTTGCTCGAGAGAACCTGAGGAAGCTGCGGCAGACAGGGAGCATCCGGGAGTACGTGGCGTAGTTCAGCAATCTACTTCTGGAGGTGTCCAACATGTCCGAGGAAGATAAGTTATTTAACTTCCTCGCTGGTCTACAGGGGTGGGCATAGGACGAGCTTCGCAAGAGGGAGGTGAGGGATATTTCCTTAGCCTTCGTAGAAGCAGAGGTGCTAGTGGACTTTCACAGCGCTACTACTTCGGGCAGCGGTGGCCATGGCAAGGGCAAGTGCAAGAGTGCGTCACCACCGCGTGGTCGAAAAGGAAAGAAGGAGAGTGTTCCACCACGTGCAGCAGCAAAATCAAAGGGACAAGCGACTTTCGCTGGATGCTTCATATGCGGAGGGCCGCATCTAGCACGGGAGTGTCCACGAAAGGTGGTGGTAGCAGCCGTTACTACTCAGGGAGACAGGGCATTCGAGAGTTCGGAGGATGAGCCAGTAGCGAGGATGGCCCCAGCGCTCCGGCAAAGGAAGTGAAGGTTAGGGAGCCTAAGGCCTTCGGCAGAGTCAAGAGTGCAATGGAGGTAGAGAACTTCATATGGGACACGGAGACTTACTTCCGTGCGGCAAAGATCTCAGCACCCGATCAGGTGGATCGGGCCTCGACATATTTGGAGGGGAACGCCAAGCTCTGGTGGAGGATCAGGATGGCCGAGGATGACCATGCGGGGCATCCCAGAATCGAGACCTGGGAGATCTTCAAGAGGGAACTGAAGGCTCAATTCTAGCCGAGCAATGCAGGGTGGCTTGCTTGAGAGAACCTAAGGAAGCTACGGCAAACAGGGAGCATCCGGGAGTACGTGGCGTAGTTCAGCAATCTACTTCTGGAGGTGTCCAACATGTCCGAGGAAGATAAGTTATTTAACTTCCTCTCTGGTCTACAGGGGTGGGCATAGGACGAGCTTCGCAATAGGGAGGTGAGGGATATTTCCTTAGCCTTCGTAGCAGTAGAGGCGCTGGTGGACTTTCGCAGCGCTACTACTTTGGGCAGCGGTGGCCATGGCAAGGGCAAGCACAAGTGCGTCACCACCGCGTGGTCAAAAAGGAAAGAAGGAGAGTGTTCCACCACATGCAGCAGCAAAATCAAAGGGACATGCGACTTTCGTTGGATGCTTCATATGCGGAGGGCTGCATCTAGCACGGGAGTGTCCACGGAAGGTGGTGGTAGTAGCCGTCACTACTCAGGGAGACAGGGCATCCGAGAGTTCGGAGGATGAGCCAGTAGCAAGGATGGCCCCACTACAGTCTATCAACACTTTGGCCGTGAGAGACCAATGCCAAGGTTTGATGTACGTGAGGGCTCGGGTCAACGGGAGGACAGTGCCGGCCTTGGTTGATTCCGGTGCGACACACAATTTTGTGAGCCAAGGAGTGGCGCACAGATTTGGGCTTGGAGCACTATCCCAGCCTTTTAGGGTGAAGCCAGTCAACTCTGAGGAGATGGAGTCTTTGGGCCAGGCGGAGGCCACATTGGAGGTGGGCTCATGGACTGGGCGCTGCAGTATGATGGTCTTGCCGATCAACGACTACGACCTGATACTCGGGATGAACTTTTTCATCAAGAGCAAGGCTGTGGTCATGCCTCATCGGAGGGGCATCTTGATCCGAAGAGGTAGTCGTCCTTACTTCGTTTCTGTGGAGGGATGGCGGAGGACAGTTGCGAAGGGTTGGGGCAAGAAACCACCCCACCACCAGACTTGAGGCTGTGCGGCAACCTCATGCCTAGGCATCGCATGGGAGAGCCTAGGCACGGAGGCCTGAGGCAGGAGGCGGCAAGCGGGATGGCTCAGCAAGAAGGCTATCCAACCGAGGAGGCATCAGGGGGTGCGCATGGCAGGTGGCCGCGTTGGGACTCAGGAGGCTTTGGCCAAGAGGGCCAAGGCATGCGACGACAAGGTAAGTCAGGATACTTTGCGCGGTGGCATGGTGGTCGACGAGGGCATCGATATTTCAGCGGGGGAGGATTGTTACGGCCTTGGCTATGCGGCACGCGGTGAGATTGCGCGCAGGCCAAGTCCTACACATGAGCAGTGTCCAGTCTGCAATGCTACTCATTTCTGTAGAACCCCCGAGGTGGCACAGTGCAGGATGCTGCGCAAGTATGGTGAGAGGAGGCCTTGGTCGCTCGGAGCGTCGCTGGAGCACGCAATGGCCGGGCCACTCACAGGATGGTGCACTGCCATTAGGCATGCGGATATGCCTTGGGCACGTTGCCCAGGCCCTTGGATGTGCGCTGGGATGCGCAGGCGCGCGTGGCCAGCGGTGGACCGCTGGGCGCGCGCTGCCATGCATGGGCGCAGGCGTGCTATTGTGCGTAGGCGCGCGACGATTGCAGCGGTTTGACCGGTGAGGACGTTGGCCATTAGCGCGCGTGATGGTGGCGGTTGACGGCAGGCAGGTGCGTGCCATCCTGGCACGTGACCCGACCATTGGCCGGGCCAACCTTATCCGCTGGGCGTTGTGCACGCGGGATGGACGCGGTGCTAGCGGGCGGATCACGCGGAGGATCCCTAAGATTTCGGCGGTTGGACGTGCCAAGCTGGCCCGGATATTTTGGAGCGTTAGCTAGAGATTTCTGAGGGTTTCGGCTGAGATTCTTGGGCGGTTGAGCGGATCACGCAGACGCGCTGCAGACGCATCCACGACACAGTGCCGCATGGCCATGCGGGCGGCACGGCCGAGCGCACGCCGCGGGCGTGCACGCACAGGGCTGGGTGCATGCCTGGGCGACTGGGCGGATGGTTTGGTGGGCCGTTGGCAGACAGTTGCAGCAGGGATACATCCGGTATTATCTAATTTGTTGAGATAGCTTTTGGATAAGGCCTATCCAAAGGGATGAGGCGGTGGCTAAGGCAGTTGGGTGGGCCTATATATGGCTAGGTGGACCCTAGGCCTTGGCAATTGGAGGAGATCCGAGCAGATTAGACTTCCATCAGATTTCCAAAGGAAGAAGGCATCTGAGAGGAGTTCGGGTGTACCACCAAACCACCAGAGAAGGTCGAATGAGGTTGGCGAGCGGCTAGATCAGCGGAGATCGCAGCGGCGCAGGTGTAAGTCAAGCAGACTTAGGTGAGCACGAAACGTGGCCGATACGCACAGGTAGTGCGCGGGTGCGGGGCATCAACAAGTCAGTTTTCGTTGAGTGAGATTGGGACGGGCACTTTGAGAGATCTTTGTTAGGGACAGAGAGGAGTGTCTTTGTAGCCTTTGGGCAACCTCATTATTTTCCAAGTTACTTAGTGGAGAGTTCTTGGTTGGAAAGGCTTTGCTTCCCGTACATCTTGGTGTTTGGGTGGGACTTTGTTCTTCGAAGATTTTTATTCATTGTTCTGGGGTTAGGCTGGTTAGGGGAAGGGTTTCTCTAACGCCATCACCAGTAGACGCAAGGACCTAGTGGCCATAGGGAGCAGTTGCGCGTGCCGATTGAAAGCCCGGTGACAAAAGAGATCATCCTAGTGGAGATTGGTCTTCCAAGCCCCCGGGTGGAATCATATAATAAAGAAGATAATTCTGATCAGCTAAGGGCCAACCTTGATCTCATCGCGGGACCAAGCGTGGCTCAGGATGGCTATCTTCCGCCAACGAGCAACAAAATATTACAACGCCCGAGTCTGCCCTAGAACATTCCGCTCAGGAGATCTAATCCTTAGAAAAGCTGAGATATCTAAGCCAAATGAAGGAGGCAAGCTATCTCCAAATTGGGAGGGACCCTATCGAATCATCGAAGCACTTCATCAAGGAGCATATCGACTCAAGTAGCTTGATGGATGGCCAATTCTGCGTACTTGGAATGTGAACAATCTTTGTCGGTATTACCAATAGTCAGCATACTTAGCCAATGATTATAAGAAAAGTTTTTAATTTCATCTTTCTATTCAAATTAAAAATGTGAAAAGGACCTTAGCAGCCCCATGATCATAAGGATACCCCTAGGCTGGCATCGAGAAACCTTCAAGATGGTTCAAATTCTATGGTTTCGGCAGCCCCGTGATCATAAGGATACCCCCGGACCGACACCGAGAAACCTTCGAGGTGGTTCAAATTTTATGGTCTCGGTGGCTCCGAGTCAAACTCCCAAGCCGGCACAAGAAATCTCCATGGCAGTTTTCAAAAGGACTTTGGTAGCCCTGTGATCATAAGGATACCCCCGGGCCGGCACCAAGAAACCCCCGAGGTGGTTCAAATCCTATGGTCTCGGCGGCTCCGAGTCAAACTCCCAGGCCAGCATGAGAAACCCCTGTGGTAGTTTTCAAAAGGATCTCGGTGGCCCTATGATCATAAGGATACCCTCGGGCTGTCATTGAGAAACCCCCGAGGTGGTTCAAATCCTATGATCTTAGTGGCCCCAAGTCAAACTCTCGGGCCAGCATGAGAAACCCCCGTGGTAGTTTTCAAAAGGACCTCGATGGCCCTGTGATCATAAGGATACCTCTGGGCCAGCACCAAGAAACTTCCGAGGTGGTTCAAACCCTATGGTCTCGACGGCCCCCAATCAAACTCCCGGGCTGGTGCGAGAAACCCCCGTGATAGTTTTCAAAAGGACCTCAGCGGCCCCGCGATCATAAGGATACCCCTAGGCCAGCACCAAGAAGCCCTCGAGGTGGTTTAAATTCTATGGTCTCAGTGGCCCCGAGTCAAACTCTCAGACCAGCACGAGAAATCCCTATGGTAGTTTTTAAAAGGACCTCGACAGCCCCATGATCATAAGGATACCCCTGGACCGGCATCAAGAAACCCCCAAGGTGGTTCAAATCCTATGGTCTTGGCGGCCCCGAGTCAAACTCCCGAGCTGGCGCGAGAAACCCTCGTGATAATTTTCAAAAGGACCTCGGTGGCCCGGTGATCATAAGGATACCCCCCGGCTAGCACCGAGAAACCCCCGAAGTGGTTCAAATCTTACAGTCTCGGTGGCCTCGAGTCAAACTCCTGGGCCATTACCGAAAGACCCCCGAGGCGAGGACCGGCATCAGCACTCAAGAAGCACTCTAGCAAAAGCCCAAAAGATGAAGGCAAGCATAAGTGTTCCTACGAAGTCTGCACATCAAATTGCTGACTCTCCAGACATACTCAAAAGATTGAAGGTGCATCTAAAAGCTAAAGCCAAGACATGATCACCAATAGACTAAAGATGCTACAAAAAGGTAAGTCTTTTATACTTGAACAAAATATTCTTTTCATTAATTTAATGTCAATGTCTCACAAAAATGCCGACTATAGTCGGATTACAAAAATATGAAAAAAGAAAAGGAGCTTCAAGGCTCAGAGGGTCCTGACCCTCTTCGGCGTCACCACCCTCTGGACCCCCTCTTCATTCTCGAGCTGAAGGTCTTCGAGGCCACTTATTTTGAAGACCCGAGAGACCATTTCTTTGCACTTCTCGAAGCCCTGGGAGTAGGCATCGATGGCTGCTTCACTAAACTCTGTAGCAAAATCTGTGGAGCTTTTGTAGTTCTCCATGGCCTCACGAGCTTGGGTCTCGGCAGTGTCTATCCTCTCCATAGCCTGGGCCTCGGCGGCGGCTACCTTCTTGGCGGCCTGAGCCTCGATGACAGCCAACTTCTCTGCGGCCTCTTTGGCTCGGGCCTTTGCGGCGGCCTTCCCATCCCAGAAAATCCGAGTGTCTGCCTCTATGATGGCCAGCTTCTCCACGATGGCCCAAGCCTTCGACTCAGCCTTGTCGACCCTCTCCTCATCATGATCCAACTTAAGGAGAGCCTCCTCTAGCCTCTCCTTGGTCGGCCTAAGCCTTGTCATGGTATCTACAAGCTTAGCCTCGGTGACTCTAGCCTTACTCTTGGCTGCCTCTACCCGGGCCTTCAAAAAACTACTCCCCTCCTAGGTGACTTGGAGTTCATCGGCCGCCTTCATTTCTCGAGCTTGCACCTTGGCCAATTCATTGGCCAGGCTATCAACTCAAGCCTTGGCAGTGTTCAACTCATCCTAAGCATGCCCATAATTATTGACGGCCCCAGTATAGGCCTCCCGAAGGACGAAGAGGCCATTGAACATATGTAGGAACCAATTTAGTTAGAGCTCAGACCAAATCCTCATCCAAGTAAGAAAAAGAGATGAAATCGGCAAACTTACCTAAGGGCAATGGAGAAGAGACTGTCAAAGATTCCAACGATCGATTGTCAACGTAGCTCATCTTGGAAAGTAGGGAGGTTGGAGTGCCTCAATACCTACTCCGCCAGCTGACCCCGATTCATCGCCGTCATTCGAGATGGCCCACTCCTAGGGTCGCTGGTAGGGGGTGTCCCCCCTTCCTCTAGCATCGGTTGGGTGGCCGGTGAGGCATCTTATTCAATTTCCACCACCGGAGGCATCCCAATCCTCACCTTCGGGATGGCTTCACCTTCGGGTTTGGCGGTGGCCAGGAGCTCCTCCCTAGACAACCCTGCCTCAGTTTCAACAAGAGGAACCCCTACTTCTGGTGCTTCGATGGGGGGATCCTTCCTTCTCGGCTCTTCCATCGGGGCTATCTTCGGAGCCATAGGAGTCATGGGGGGCTGGGATGGCCCGTCATGTTCTTCCCGGCAAGGCTTCTTAGGTGCCGCCCTCACCGTGTCGCCGATGGCCTCTTTCCTTTTTCTGAGTCCCGTCATCAGAAAATTAGGAGAAAACTTCATGGCTACACAAAGAAGCAAAAGTCAAAGTCAAAAAAATGGTGACAGAGGGGTATGGCGCTTACCGAGCGCCAGTGCTGATGACGCCGACGCTGCGCTGGCCTCATGGAGGTTATCCTCCGATAGAAGCTCTCGAAGGGGAGGAAGAATGGATGACAGCAGTGAATCAAACACCTTCCGATCTTCCTCATTTATAGTGGAGTTTTTGTTAGGGCTAGTATCGGGAATGCCCCAGCCCATTTCCACTCCATCCAAATGGACATAAAAAATTAGGATTTTCATCCCTTGATCTTGGAAGGCAGGTCGAGCTTGAGGGCTCTCTTGGGTCTAGAAGCAAAGCTTCACCATCCAGATTTATTGGGATTGCGGAGTTTATACAAAGCCCGGAATAAAGAAATTTGGGCAGAAAGGCCATGATAATAGTAGAGTACTAAAAAGGCACAGATAATTCAAATGGAGTTCGGAGTTAGCTACGCCGGCACAAGGTCATATCTATCTAAATATTAAAAAAAAGGATGGAAAGGAAGACGAAGCCCGCTCCTGAAGAACTCCTCATACAAGGTGATTCCATCAGACTGGCTGGAGGTCACCCTATCATTAGGATGGGAGACAGAGGTACAGATGCTAGCAGGTATCTCATACTGTGCCCTAAGGTTCTTAACATCCTGGGCAGTCATGGTGGAGGCTATCCCCTCCAGACCTACGACTCAAAAAGGATAGTCGGGGGAGACATCGGGCGACTAGAGGATGGAGAAGAAACCCTAGGTGGTAGAGAAGAAGCCCTAGGTGATGGAGAAGAGGCCCTAGATAGTGTTCCAGCCCTGATCGTCGAGCGATCATGGATGAAAATACCATCAGGAGCTTGACGCCGTGCCTGGAGGATCTCCTCCCTGGAGGGTTCGACCATGGGGCTTTTACCTTTCCTATAGGAGATAGAATCCATGAGTGGAAAGGACAAGGAAGGTGAAAGAAACTGACCTAAGGATCAGGAGGACAGAAGCAAGGGCTCGGGACTCAAAAGTGAAGAAGGCACAGGAGAGATAGTGGACATGTGAGAAGCTCGAAGGGACGGGTGGGATAGTCTTTATGGATAATTTTTAAATGTCCTGCCCACTACAGTACTATGCGGAGATTCGTGAGTGAAGGTTTTGCCCAGCTGTCCTCAGATTGTTCAACATTCAAGATATGATGCTTTGGTGATACTTAAGAGGCGCGATCCATGCCCAATGATGGGACACAGATAAGAACAATCCAATAATGGCGCCCCATCTTTTTCTGTTGATCGAGAAGTATTTTCCTTAATCTTTCCATAGACCACATCGCTTCCGGTGACATTCCTTAAATGATGAGAGGACTTCAAAGAGACTTTACCTCCTCAAGGACACATGCCCTCCTCTGCTAATTTATGGCGCGCAAGACCCATCAAAAGTGAGAGATTTTGTGGAAGATTTTGCGCTCCTTTCTCTTGGCAAGTATTGTGCGCGTGAGTGCCAAGACTCAGGAGCGAGAGGGTATATGATGTGGCTGGTAAAAGCCACGTATAAGTTAACAGCCAAAATTATCCAACGATAGAAAGTTGTTAGAATATCAACGGCTCCAGTCACTAAGTGGCACGAAAGCAGCCCTAGCTCCTAGGCGGCCCTAGTTTGGAAGCGGCCCTGGCTCCTAGGTGGCCTCAGCTCATAAGCGGCCTTGAGACAGCTCCAGCTCATAAGTGGCCCTGAAGTGGCCCCGGCTCCTAGGCGGCACCAATTCGCAAGTGGTCCTAAAGCGGCCTCGGTTCCTAGGCGGCCCTTAGTTCGCAAGCAACCCTAAGGCAGCCTGGGCTCCTAGGCGGCCCCAGCTCATAAGCGGCCCTGAAGCAGCCCTAGATCCTAGGTGGCCCCAGTTTGCAAGCGGCCTTAAGGCTGCCTCGACTCCTAAGCAGCTCAGAAGTGGCCCCTAGGCAGCCTCATATTATTTTATTTTATTTTATCTTTAAGATCTGTTTTAGCTTCTCAAGCAAGCCTTCACTTCTGACAAGGCCAAGCCTACCAGCCATCGTTGATTCATATAAGACAAACTCTGTCGATTCTGGCATAAGCCTAAGAAGTCATAATCCATTATGACACTTTAATGGCCTGGATCAGATGAGCCCAAAAAATCATTATCCATCATAAAGTTTTAATGACTCTGGCCAGATAAGCCTCAAAAGGTGATCATCTGCTATGAAGTACCAATCACCCAGTTCAGATGGGATGAATCCAATCCCACTAGTTTTGACATTCCATTCATAAAAGTCATGGCTCATCATGAGATGCTAATCTTATCAAGCAAGCCATACATACTCAAAGTTTCAACAAAACGAGTAAAAGGGACCCCGGACTAGGGTATGAACACTCAAGCAAACACTTAAAGAATTTTTTCATCTTCTTCCTAACTCTCATTTGAGCTTCTTCAAGCTCACGGATATGATTCTGATCACTAACTTAAGCGTTGGAGGGTCTCTACCGGAATATCCGGTTCTTGAGACTTCTTGCAGATCACTAACTTGATCACTAACTTGTTTTAATTATTTTTGATGATTCTAAATTTTAAAATCTTGTGATTTCAGTCCCATAAATGAAAAGAGTTCAGAGTTTTTGGAAGTCTCATTTTTCATAAGGAGAATAAAAGAGAGAGACCTATAGAATGATAGGACCAAAGTTATGGATTTCAAAATTTCTACTCAAAATTAAATATCATTTTCCTCAATTGATAGCTTTTATGAACTTTTATTAGACAAGCAAACTCTAAGCCATACCAAAATATTACAAAATATTATAATCTTGTCCTACATCTAAAAACACTCCAATTGTGCACCAAGGGCTCATGAACTTGTTCTGGACCCACTGTAAGTGTGGCTTCATATGGGGACCAAAAGAGTTAGAAAATGTCAGCAGAAAAAGAAAAGGGAATTTCAACAGGTAATGAAGCTAGCCTAACCTCATCTAAGGCACTTTGGAATCAATTTTATCATAGAACTCAATTCAATCTTATTAATAAAATTGAATTGAAACAAATTTATAACAAAGTTCAGCAGAAAAAACTAGCATAACCTTATGTAACACACTGTTTGAAACAAATTTCAATTGAATTCTATTAGAATTGAATGGGAAGAAATCTACAAGAATTAAATTCATGCATTTGAAATAAATTTTAAAACATTAAAATATAAATGAATTGTATTTTTTGGAATAAGTCAAAACAGATTGAATCTATATAAAATCTAATATTATCCTCTAAATAGTTATTTGTTTGAGCTCTTATCAAGCCGATGCTTTATGATCATTAAAAAAAATACTATGATATATTCTCTAATTATCATCTCAAACCTATCAAGAACCAATGTTAAATTAAGTATGATATAAAACATGGTATGTGAACAAAAGAAAGACTTTTGTATAAGCTGAAATATGAAAGGAGAAGATAGAATAAAAAACCAAGTGTTAAAAAGAAATATTTAGTCTTTTATAAATAAATTTCCAAGTGAGAGTTGTTAGGAAATATGTCCTACAGCCAATCGTCTAGCTTATAGACGGTTGTGATTCATTGTACATGATTTATTTGATTAATAAAAGTTATTTTGGCAGTACAACATATTTTTCATCTTCCAATAGAACTCTTATATGTTGTAGTCCTTAGAATTACATTTATTCGAGAAAGAAGGAATTATCGAGTAATTCTTAAATGGGTTCGCGACCAAATAATACGTTATTACCTAGGACAATAACGTAGTCAAGTATAGGTCGTTGTGTGCCATATATGTTGGTTTGTCCTCTTAAACCAAAGAGTGTATGACATTAGTATGTCATGCAGGTGAGTGTAGGAGTACATTCACTGAACAGTGGCTCACCTCTGTTGAGTACTCTACTGTCAAGGGTATCTCACAGAAGGGCAATGGGTATAAGTGTCCCTTTGACCTAAGACTATCATGGTGACTTAGTAAGCAACTCACTGTACTTAGGCGCTGGACTACCTGGATTTATAATCCAGTGACGAAAGGATGCTGGGTACAGTCAAGTACTTATTAAATCAGTGATGAGTCAAGATGGAATTGTCCACTCCGAGTATTAAAGTTAATAATCGGTTTGTGTTTTAATTTTGTAAAACCTTGGCCAGGGTAATCCATGTGAGGAGTCACAGGATTGTACATGTTGAAACACACTTAGATGTTTTTGGAAGTTGGCAATTAACTCTAAATTCATCTTGAGTATTTGGACAAGGGGATGAATTATACGGTAACCATAGCCTCGGTTCTTGAATATTTCTTTGCATACATTCGGTCTATTCGGACGTCGGGTACCATTGCTAGATGGTCACATCGATTGGTATAGAAAGTGTTCCTATGCTACCGACTTAGATTCGAACCTATGGAGTCACGCACATAGTCAGGTGACCTGGAGACAAGCTTAATCCATGATCTAAGTGGGACTTGGTCATATGGGTAATATCGAGTTTGCACTAGCAATGTCTAGTTAGCACTAGGCATTAGTGGTAGTACTTATTCTGGGATGAACTTGAGTTAGTTTGTAACTCAAGTGAATTTTTGAGATTTATTCAGACCCATTGTGGGATAGGACTTGAACCATAGACCAATTGTTGATTTGACGATAGAGTGGTTTAGATCTGGTTTCAAAGTGGTTTGAATCAGATATCCAATATAGCCTCTGATCATTTATTTATAAATTTTAAAATCATAAATTACTTTAAATTAAAAATTAAATAAGTCCAATGCGAAGTATAGTTCAAGATCTTCACATGGGTTATTTCAGATTTTAATTTGGACTTCAAATGGATTTAATCTGATTATTTCTGTATTTATTAATATTTTTAGATTATTGTTACGAGCAGATACTTTAAAACTTCAAAAAAATTAGCCATTTTATTTAAATTATAGTTTTGCCATTTCATTTAAATTACAGTTCTGCCATTAAGATGGCGTGAATTTGAAACTTTCTATAAATTATGATTTTATCATTCTAATAACATGAATTTAAGATTTTAGTTAAATTACGATCTTGCCATTGAGATGATATGAATCGGTAAATTTGTTTTATAAAATTTCTTTATGCGTTGACAACACGTAAACGCCCGTAACCCATCCGCTTTCGAAGATCGGATATTATCGTATCGTAAAACAAATTCAAAAGATTGTTTTGGGTTGTTTTACGATATGTTTATTTAAGAAACTTTTCTCAACTTCGAGGAAAAAAAAAAGAGTAGCAGAGAAAAAGAAGAGTCCAAAAATCAGAGAAGTCCAAACAGAGAGGGACTTCTCTCTTGGAGAAGAGTTCTTCATCCCTTCTGATTTCATATCCCCTGTCTCAAGGTTTTCTGGCGTGCGTACGAAATAGAGGAGTGGCACGGGCGACTCTCGCAAGGCATCAAGAGGAAACTATTCATAGGAGATTAGATCTACATCCAGTTTCTGCATCAGATACGTAAACTAAAAGGTATAAAATTTAATTTTAAATTTTGCATGCTTTCAATTACAGATATACATGACATATTTTATAAATTTAATTAGATTAAATTTAAATAAAATACATGCATACAAATAAACCTGAGATCCTGGGGCATCGTAAAATTAAATTTTTTCCAACACTTCCTGCATAAGCTTGTTATATGTTTTCACTGTCACTGGAAAATATATCAATTGGAGGCACAACATGACCACACATTGTTACATTCCTCGATCTCTTTTGACTTTCTCATTTTATTAGAAATCTCATTTTCTAACCTTTTGGTGCCTTTTCTTATCTTCCCCTTTTCACTCTTTCAGCCATCTTCTTTGCATCATTATTTGTTCTGCATAATTCTCTTGAATAAGATTATGAAAGTGAATTAGCAATTTTTCACCATACAGATTAAAGCAAGTTTTTGAATGACTACAACTCCTTGAATTGTTGAAATAAACTAAACCTGTTTTAGAATGCAAGCCTACTCCTTTAGCAAACCTCAAACCTTCTTAGCATGTAGGCATCAGGTTCCCTGCTGCAAGCTGGATCAAATGAACTCCCTCTACAAGTGCAAAAGTAATCCTCCAGTATTCAAGCTGCTGGAAAAAAAATTGTAACTTCATGTGTTATCCATCCACTCCTTTTGTTCTATCCATTGTCCTTATTCCCCTCCCTCCCCACCTGCTCCTCTGGAGGATTTTGTATACTTGTTCTTTCATTTTATTGATGAAAGTGTGTTGGAATTTGCTCAAGTATTTTCTTGAGAAAAAAAAATCTTTTCATTTCTAAAATAATTATGCATGGTCTTATAGTAGTGTTATGTATATGGAAATCTTGTTTCCTTCGTTTGACATAGTAGATTAGTAATCTTACGCTCATATTTCATGCATGGAGGAAATGTTCTTGAGTGCATACATTATGTAAGGCAGTTTCCTTGCAAGAATGAAATATCATCATTGGAAATTGCAAAATTAAAGAATTCTATATTTCTCTGTGCAGTGAACCAATGATACTATTGGAATATTGAACTATCCAAAACCACCACAGGTCATCAACCGAGTTCTGTGATTTATGTTCAGACAAAGCATTATTCTTTTTAATTCTAACTTAATCAATATTTGGAAGTTTGAATTAATTATTTGTGGTTATCAGGTGAAACTTCTTTGTTTGCTATGATTTAAGAATTCAACAGAGAAGGATGTTTTCTTCTTGCCCCTTTTGTCATATGAGCATTCCCTTCATGGAACTGGAGCGGTACAATTTATCCTTTCTGAAAGTTTAACATTTTGCAAACCACTTCTACTCATGCTTTTCCAAGATATCTTTATTTGACTGAATAGCAGAAGTTTCCATGATGTTGTAGTTGATGCCTGTTTCATCATGGAACACATACAGGCACGCCAATGATCATTTCGTGGAGGACGAACTTGAAAGAGACATGGCATTGGCACAGCAAATTGCGCTAGCTCCACCAAGTCCTAGAACTAAGGTTGGCTCTTGTGGATGGTGTTTTATAAGTTGTTGTGTTTGCAATTTTTTGAGAAACCTGTGTTGTATGCATGTGCATGTGTGTTCACAATTTTTAACCCTTTCTTTGTTTTTGTGTGGTGCATGTGCATCTGCATATGCATGGGCTTGGGCATATGCCCACATATGCGCTATATGCATGTGTCCATACACATATGTATGCATTTTGTATGTGTTTATGTATGTATATATTTTGCATCATTGCAAGGGCAAATTGTCAAGATGTCCTAAGGTAATGCATACAATACTGGTACAGCAAAATTGAAGACGATGAGCTGAATCTATGGCATAGCCAAGGACATCAGATTTAGAGAGAGAGAGAGAGAGAGAGAGAGAGAGAGAGATTTGCAGTGTTTAAACATAACATTTGAAGATTAAGACGGAAGCAATGAAGCATTGGGATGCCCTTGAAGAAACTAGAACTTTGATTTGTACTGAAAAATCTAGAACTTTGGTTTGCAGTGGAGAATCTCATATCTTGACTATGGATATGGTGTCTACTAAAATAATAATTTTAAAGCGGGATCTGGAAGGTTGACAGCAATAGATGAGATGAGCTTTGATTATCCCATTTAAGCTAAAGAGAGAATGTCACCATGGGACCAAGCATAACTAACATGATGAAAGTTGACGTTTCAGTTTCTTTTACTGACCTGAAGTCTGGAATTTCTTCAACTGATATGCTTCAAAATGCCTGCATTTTGTGTACCAAAAGATAAGGCGGAATTCAGGAACATAATGTGCTGATCGGTAACTAATAATTGACAAGGAAATTTTTAAAAGAATAAATTTAACTAAATGTTGAATTTCAACTAAACGTTTTGTCCCATTTTCATTATCTAAAAAAAATAGTACCTTTTATCTAGCTCAACATTCTTAGCTGACCTTGTTTAATAAACTATGGCTATAATCATGACTTATACGTCTCTCAAACAAATTTCCTTTTTAGTTCAAGTTCAATTGACTTAGTTTTTATATATGCTTGCATGAAAATCTTACTTTCCTTGAAAGTAAGTTGCTTTTAAAACACTTTAACTAAATGTGTTCAAGATTGCTTATATAAACCTGGATTTATGTAAACACACTACTTGAGTTCAAAATTGCTTATTTGCAGGATGTACCAGCGAATTATGTGGAATTATTTGTTGATTATTCTGGAAGAGCACCAGAGACAAGTTCTGACCATAGTTCATCTAACTATAGAAAAATTCTTGATGAAGAAATATCTTGTTTAGTGGGTTCGCAAATTAGAGGCACCTTCTATAAGGTTGAAGGTGGTCTTATGGTTTTGTTGAGGAGATGCTTGGCATTAGAAAGTGAAAATTCAAGAAGTATAATATCAGGCCATGTCGATCACTATCAGAGTATTGAGTCAGAAGATGTTGGTTGGTGCTGTGGATGGCGTAACATTCAAATGCTTAGCTCTCATTTATTAGCACAGAGACAAGAAGCTAGAGATGTGTTGTTTGGTGGTTCAGAATTTCTTCTTGATATTCCCTCACTTCAGAGGTGGTTTGAGATTGCTTGGGAAAGAGGTTTTGATGCTCTTGGCTCAGAATCATTTGATCATAAAATTTATGGGTCTAAGAAATGGATTGGGACTACAGAATGTGCCACACTCTTCCGATCTTTGGGCTTCGGGCAAGGATTGTAGATTTTGACAGTATAACCTCATCAAAGCAACTAAATAATGGAGATTCTAGAGGAAAATGATAGAGAAACAAGTTTATGGGCCAATGGATAAGTTTTTGATCCGGACAAAGTGTGATGATTTTCAAGGGGGTCCTTCATCATATAAAAATTCTTGGCAAGAACATCATGATTGTGGTGGACATCCCAAAGATATGAATGGTTATGGTTCCAATAAATATAAAGCAAAATCAGTGGTCATCAAATCCTTGTTGATTGGGTCTGGAACTATTTTACAGTGAGATTAGTGGTAGATCAGATAATTCTGGACATATCCTTGTAAGTAATAAAACGTAAGTTCACTCTAACCATATGTGTTCACAGATATAATACTTGGAGGTGTTTTCTTATAAGCTTGTTTATGCTTTTGATATCAATTATATTCTCTTGGATAGTTTAAAGTTGCTTTGATGAATTCATACTTAATTATGGGCTTTCATAAGCAGGCCTTTGTGTTGGGCCTGGTGTGGTGCTATCAAGGCCCAGGTGGGCTAACTTGTATTGGGCTGGGTTTGAGTCCAAGGGTTGAGATTAAATCAAGTCACGGGTGTACACGGGCTTGGGGATTAGTTTAATCTCATTGGGTTAGTCCATGGGAGTTTTTGTTGAGTCTGGGCCTGGCCCACTTCGTGGATGTATTTAAACTCTAGTCTCTAGGGTTTGGATGGAATAGAGAACAGATTCTTTTCTCCCAAAAATTCCCTTCTCTCATCATAGGGCGGCAGCCCTTTCTTTCTCCTCCCCATCTTCCTCCTTTTCAAGAAGTAAACCTAACAGGATTAGAAATCCTTAGTTCTAGTTCTTGTTGAACGGGGAATCCCATTGCTATTCATCAAGGTCTAAACCTAACAGGATTAGAAATCCTTAGTTCTAGTTCTTGTTGAACGGGGAATCCCATTGCTATTCATCAAGGTCTAAACCTAACAGGATTAGAAATCCTTAGTTCTAGTTCTTGTTCAACAGGGAATCCCATTGCTATTCATCAAGGTCTAAACCCTAACAAGTGGTATCAGAGCCTGGTTCAAGGAGTAATCTGGAGGCCTTCAAGGAGTTGAAATAATTTCAACAGAATCTCGTCAAGGTACTTCTCTATTTTATAAAATTTATTTTTGTGCTATTTTTGAAATTGGCCATGGGGAGTAGCATAAAAATAGAGGTTGAGAAGTTTGATGGGAAGGGAAGTTTCTCCATGTGGAAAGTCCGGGTAGAGGACCTCCTTGTGCAGCAGGGTTTAGATTGGCTTTGGAGGAAAGGCCAGATGGGATGACAGACAAGCAGTGGATTTCATTGGAGAAGAAGACATGTTCAATGATCAGGGGCTGTCTGGCGGATTCAGTCCTCTATTCAGTGCTGGAGGAGAAGACCCCGAAGGGACTCTGGACGAAGTTGCACACCCTCTATATGGGGAAGAATATGTGCAACAAGTTGATGTTGAAGAAGCGCCTCTACAGCCTTCGGATGTCAGAAGGTGGAGATGTGCTGGGTCACATCCAGATATTCGACCAGATGAGCAATGAACTTCTGAATGTGGGGTCAAGATGGAGGAAGAAGATAAAGCACTTCTGCTTTTATGTTCAATGCCCACGTCTTATGACTCATTGGTCACAACACTGCTCTATGGGAAGGAGACATTAATTTATGAAGATATTGTCTCGGTGCTTCGGACGAATGAGCAGAGGGAGAAGATGACCAAGGAAGCTGTTCCCCAGGAGGGTCTATCAGTTGGGGAAAGGACAGGCAGAGGTAGGGGCAGGGACAGAAGTAAGTCTGGAGGACGATCAAAGTCCAGGAAAGGCAAGAGAGAGCTGAAGTGCTATAAGTGTGGAGAGGTAGGACATTTTAAGAAGAATTGTCCTAAGTGGAAAAATCAGAAGGGAGAAAAAGGAGGATCTGAGTCTGTGAGTACAGTTGCAGATCAGGAGGTGGAGGATGATCTCTTGGTTGTATCAGATGATCACAGGCACAGCACAGAGATGTGGACCTTGGATTCAGCCTGTTCTCATCATTACACTCCCAACCGGTCGTGGTTCAGTACTTACACAGAGGTTGAGGAGGGGAATGTGACTCTTGGAGATAATCACCCTTGCAAGGTGGCAGGTATTGGCACAGTGAGGGTGAGGATGTTTGATGGTATGGTGCGCACTCTTACCAGTGTGAAGCATGTTCCAGAACTCAAGAAGAATCTGGTATCACTGGGGTACTTGGAGCGGACTGGATACAGCTTCAGCAGTCGTGCCAGGAGTGGAGTTCTGAACATCTCCAATGGAGCCATGGTGGTGATGAGAGGGAGGAGGCTGGAAAATAATCTATACAAGATGGAGGGCTCTGTGATGACTGTGAAATCTGAGGTGGCAGCTGTGGAGCAAGATCCCCGGGATGTGTACAGGATGTGGCATTACCGCCTGGGCCACATGGGAGACAAGGGGATGAAAGAACTGAGCAAGAGAGGTCTGCTTCCAGACTTGAGTAGCGGAGATATGGAGATCTGTGAGCCTTGTCAGATGGGAAAGCAGAGGAGAGTACAGTTCTCAGTCAGCACAGCTAGGAGTGCTGAACCCCTGGAGTTAGTACACACAGATGTCTGGGGACCAGCCCCAGTTTCTGCAAGGAATGGGGCCAGATACTTTATGACCCTGATAGATGATTTCTCAAGGAAGCTGTGGATCTACTTTATGAAGGAGAAATCAGAGGTCTTCACCAAGTTCAAAATCTGGAAGGCTGAGGTGGAGAAGGAGCAGGGTAAAAGTGTGAAGTGTCTGAGGTCTGATAATGGCGGGGAATACACCAGCAGGGAGTTCCAGATTTTTTGTGAGGAGTGGGGCATCAGAAGGCACTTCTCGGTGATGGGAACTCCTCAACAGAATGGGGTGGCTGAGAGGATGAACAGAACACTATTGGAAAAGGCAAGATGCTTAAGGCTGCAGGCAGGGCTTCCAAAGATGTTCTGGGTTGACGCAGTAGATGCAGCTAGCTACTTGGTCAATCGGTCACCGCACACCAGGTTAGATGGAGACATTCCAGAGGAGATATGGTCTGGAAGGAAGACAAGCCTAAACCATCTAAGGGTGTTTGGATGCACAGCATATGTGCATGTTGGAGCTGGGGAGCGGAGTAAGTTGGATGCCAGGTCTAAGAAGATGGTGTTCCTAGGCTACCCGCGAGGAGTCAAGGGGTATCGGCTATGGGACCCCTTGGAGAAGAAGGTTGTCATCAGCAGAGATGTAACCTTTGATGAGAGCTCAATCCTCCAGAACAGAAGTGGCATGGATGCACAGCAGGGACTACAGGAGGTAGAACACGGTAACACTAGTCAGACAACCTCCTATACAGTTGTGCCATTTGCTAGTGGACCAGGAGGATTTGAGATTCAGGTGGAGAGGACTGACAGAGGGGGTAGAAGCCAGGGAGTTCAGCAGGATGCAGCTGGACAGGGGACTGATACTGGGATCGCACAGCAAAGGCCCAGGAGGAACGTGCGACCACCAGTTCGATACGGCTTTGAGGATTCGTTGTCATATGCCCTGGTGACAGCGAATGGAGACCCTTTCACCTATGAGGAGGCTATGGAAAGTCAGGATAGAGATAGGTGGATCCATGCTATGGCAGAGGAAATGCAGTCTCTTCACAGCAATAATACGTGGCAGGTGGTCCAGCTGCCACAAGGAAAGAAACCCATTGGTTGTAAATGGGTTTATCAGCGCAAGGAAGGAGCTTCAGAACAAGAGGGTATCAGGTATAAGGCAAGACTAGTGGCCAAAGGATACTCTCAGAAAGAAGGCATCGATTATGGTGAGATATTTTCTCCAGTTGTCAGGCACACTTCCATCAGACTATTATTGAGTATTGTAGCAGCTCAGGACTTGGAGCTGGAGCAGATGGATGTGAAGACAGCATTCCTCCATGGTCATTTGGAGGAGAGCATCTACATGGAGCAGCCACCAGGGTTTAGAGAACCAAGATCAGATGGGAAAGTCTGTTTGCTGAAGAAATCTCTGTATGGGCTGAAGCAGTCGCCGAGGCAGTGGTACAAGAGATTTGACACTTATGTTAGGAGCATTGGACTTTCCAGGTGTGAGTATGATTCTTGTGTGTATGTTAAATCTCTGGATGATGGGTCTAGGATGTACTTACTCTTGTATGTAGATGACATGCTGATAGCATGCAAGAGTGAGAAGGCTGTACAGGAACTGAAGATAGCTTTGTCTCGGGAGTTTGAGATGAAGGATCTGGGGCCAGCCAGGAAGATCCTAGGGATGGAAATCATCAGAGATAGATCCAAAGGTGTGCTGCATCTGAGTCAGGGTGGCTACATTAAAAAGATTCTGGAGCGATATGGGATGAAGGATGCCAAACCGACAGCACTACCTTTGGCAGCACATTTTTCCTTATCGAAGACCATGTCACCACAGACTGAGGTGGAGGCTCAGGAGATGGAGAAGGTACCATATGCTTCTGGTGTTGGGAGCCTTATGTATGCCATGGTATGTTGTAGGCCAGACATAGCCCATGCAGTGAGCCAGGTGAGCAGGTTCATGGCGCAGCCTGGTAGGGAGCACTGGCGAGCACTGAAGGGAATCTTCAGGTACTTGGTAGGTACAGTTGGGGTTGGTATTTGCTATGGACAGCAAGAAGATGCTGAGAGATCCAACTTATCCAAGGAGGCTCGTGGGCAGTTATATGGGTATGTGGATGCAGACTTTGGTGGAGATGTGGACACTAGGAGATCCACAACAGGCTTTGTGTTCAGCCTGTTTGGTGGTCCAGTATCGTGGAGATCATGTCTGCAGCCCATCACAGCCTTATCTACCACGGAGGCAGAATACATAGGTATCACAGAGGCAGCAAAGGAAGCTCTTTGGCTGAAGGGCTTGATGCTGGAGATGGGACTTGATCAGAAGGTTGTCCAGGTGCATAGTGACAGCCAGAGTGCTCTGATGCTTGCGCAGAATGCAGTCTATCATGCCAGGACGAAGCACATTGACCTCAGATACCACAGGATCAGAGAGCTGGTGGAAGATGGTGAGGTGGAGCTGGTGAAGGTATACACCAAAGAAAATCCAGCAGATGCACTGACTAAGGTTCTTCCACGGGACAGTTTTCAAAAGTGTATTTCGTTGTTAAAGCTGATGGACACAGTGGACGTGCTGAGGCCTTGAAAGCACCAAGGTGGAGATTGTTGGGCCTGGTGTGGTGCTATCAAGGCCCAGGTGGGCTAACTTGTATTGGGCTGGGTTTGAGTCCAAGGGTTGAGATTAAATCAAGTCACGGGTGTACACGGGCTTGGGGATTAGTTTAATCTCATTGGGTTAGTCCATGGGAGTTTTTTGTTGAGTCTGGGCCTGGCCCACTTCGTGGATGTATTTAAACTCTAGTCTCTAGGGTTTGGATGGAATAGAGAACAGATTCTTTTCTCCCAAAAATTCCCTTCTCTCATCATAGGGCGGCAGCCCTTTCTTTCTCCTCCCCATCTTCCTCCTTTTCAAGAAGTAAACCTAACAGGATTAGAAATCCTTAGTTCTAGTTCTTGTTGAACGGGGAATCCCATTGCTATTCATCAAGGTCTAAACCTAACAGGATTAATCCTTAGTTCTAGTTCTTGTTGAACGGGGAATCCCATTGCTATTCATCAAGGTCTAAACCTAACAGGATTAGAAATCCTTAGTTCTAGTTCTTGTTCAACGGGGAATCCCATTGCTATTCATCAAGGTCTAAACCCTAACACTTTGTACTTCCAGCATGATGGCCACTCACGAACTATTGTTGGGATTCAAATGCAAGAGAGACTGCGTGGATCACAAAACCAATTCACTCTCTTAGGCGGTACTTCTTACCACTAACATTTCTTTCTACTTTGATCAGCTCTTCTTACCACCAATTAGTTGAAAGAAAGAAAGCCATATAGCAGATAAACCTAAACTATGAAACAGAGTAAACCTTCTCAAACTATAGCAATCTGTCTTAAACTTCAATACGTTCCATCAATAAGAGAACCAATTTCACCAAGTCAATTTGGACAACATTTGTCTACTTGGTAAATTATGTATTACTTTCAAATTCTACAGAGACAAAAGGATATCTGCAAGAACTGAACTGATATAAAATGAAGTAATGATGAGGATTGGTGCACCAGCTTTTCAATCGTTTCACAACTGAGATTCTTTCTTGAATTTGAGATCATGAATTAAATAAAAAAATGTTCATATCCTTATATAAGCTGTAAATGCAGATCCAGATTGATCATAGTTGTTATGGTGACAAACCATATCTGGTTTGTTAAGCTTGAAAGAGTTGTTTGTCCAGTACTACTGAGTAAGCCATCATTTCTTAAGGCGATTTCTTCCAGTTGGTTGTGCCCCTTGGCAGTTAAATGCACCTTAAAGCATTCTTGTAATGATCAGATCCAATCTAGTGCTTGTAAATCCAATTGCATTTGTTACTGCTTTATTAGGTGATTCTCAAAATAGCATTATCTGATATCAGCACTTGGTCAGGAAGTTAGTTATTATTTCTTATTTTTTGCTGTGTTTGAAATATATTTAAATAAGAAATACAAATATTTATGAAATGTTAATAAAGTCATTATTTTGCTGTTACAAGCTGTTATCAATAGCCAATGAGAACCATTACTGCAACAAAATTATGTAATTCAATGAAGTGGTTGGTGGCGCTCTCACAATTATTCTCAGACAAAAAAGAATTCAAAAAGCGGGCTTGCAAATTTTTTTTCTTTGCTTTATAGTGGCTTGTTACAACATTCTGACCACCCATATTAGATTTTGGGCACAGCATTTGATGTTTTATAATGTTTAAAGAGTAGCAGTATGTGACTAGCAAACAGATGACCAGTTGAAAAGTCAACAAGCAAGCAAGTTCTTGATTCAAAAGGCAAATGCATGAGGTTTGTGTAGCTATTGTTGAACCAACGAGTAACTTTATGTGAGATTCAGTTGATAGGAGTAGTTTTTCTTCTAATGCAAACAAAAGCTTGGGAAATCATTAACAGCTTACCATGCAGAAGAACAAGGTCATTTGCATATTGTCATCATTTTTCGTTGTATTGGAGCTCAAATGATTGAAAATAACTGAGATATTCCTGCACATTCATAGATTCAAGATTGTACCTAACTCTTTAAAGAGAATATGTGTCTGCAGTTGATACTTCTTGTTATAAATCTGATCATATGGTGAACCATTTTTTTTTTTTCTCTTTAACATGCTGAAGACACGTTTCAATTTTATGCAAGGAAGAGCAGCTTAAAGGCCAATTTAATTGAAATTAAATTATATTGGCAATGATGACAGCCCTCAGGTTAATGAACATAATATGACATAAAGCCATTATTTAGTATCTATCGCTGATGGTGGAAGGCTAATTCTGGTCATTTGTTTTAGGCAATTCTGAAATAAAACATTGAATCAATATATTACTATTCCAGCAAAATTTATTTGTATTGATGTCTGCATGGTACAAGTTGGTCAGGCATGCATATATAATTACTTCCTGAAAAACAAAAGCTCAGTTTAAGAGTTTTTATATTGTTTTGTGTGCTTAGACCCAGCTTGTATTAGAAGATGTCGTTCAGTCGTTTTTGAACTATCCTTCATGTATCTTGTTTTTGTCCATGATGATCATTCTTACTGAGGTTTTTGAGCGAAAGAATTCAAAAGCATTTCTCACCAATTTACTAGTTGTTTCATTAGTTGTTTTTCTTTATGTTATTTAGGATTTAATTCATTATCGCTCCCCAAAATTTCCATTGCCGTGTTGATGCTTACAGAGAACAGCAGCTTTAGAACGATCGCTTAGAGATGGAAATGGTTGGCAACAGCTAATAAAAAGAGGGGTCCACACACTGAGAAAGCCCCAGTATCAGGTTATATGGATATTGTAATGTTCCCACATCAGTATTAGCTTATCCTATAAACTATCTAACATATATTTTATGGTTTTAGTTATGCTATATTGATCCTAGGGTTGCCCGTGAAGCAGAGATGGAGCAGCTCAAGACTATTGATAGCATATTAATTAAATTCTAGAAGGATGATTGTAAAGAAGATGAATCTGTGAAGTATGAGCATTATGACAATTGTTAGTTCTCGACTTACCATGCTGTTATTATTTTTCAGTTATGATGTTGAAAATATTCTGCTTTTCTCCTAGCATATTTGTCTCTAATCCAGGAACTGAAAAGTGACTCTTGCTGCGCCAAACGTAATTTGCTTTCTTGACCATTTTTTATTGTATTCTCCCATCTCCCTCATCTCAATTAAAATTTAAAATCCTCCCTTTATGAGGAACACAGAACCTCAACAGAAAGCCCAAAGTTGAGAAACTTTCCTGCACCACTAAGCCCAACAATGGCCACCTTCTGTCTAGATTCAATAGCTATACTGAAATTATCTAGTATAACCATTATTGGCCTTAATGCGTGGTTGAAGCTAACCTCTTCAAATTCTATTCTGCCCAACATGCTTTCTAGACTCTATTCTGGTGCATCTGGTACACTTTCAGTTCTCTGTCAAGTACTGGAATGGAATGCAGGCGTCCATATTGCTGATGGAGGTAATCCGAGGGTATCGAAGTCCATATCCAGTGATTGAAGGGACTGAGTGAAAAAAATCTGGTGCGATCGTACTCCATTCTCAAAAGTTGCTTCTGTCATCAACCAACACTGGCATGCTACAAGGCCACAGCGGGTGCAATATTCCACAAGCAAAGTGATGGCCCTTGAATCGTTCACCGAACAAACTTAATCCTGCTGATCCGAATTCGTTCTCCTAATGAGAGCTTGGCTTTCTTTAGTATCCGTTCTCAAAGGAGGCCACAGTTCTGATGTTGTTTATTGATGTTGATGCCAAGGATAACGGTTCTGAAGTCACCTGAGAATCCTTTGGCGGATTTGGCTTGTATAATAAGACCACCTTTGATGTGGCAGGGAAAAATGACATGGCAGGGCATACATAAGTCGATAATCTACTTATAACCTTTAACCTTTAAGATGGCATATAATCCTAAATTAAATTTAAATATTGTGACCAAAAAATTAATTATCCTTAATGGTTTTAAGTGACAATGAATGCGTAAAAGTCATTATGTTCCCTCCTCTGGATATATATATATATATTCGTCGCCTCTAAGCAGTCTATCAGTCAACCAAAACTTTATTTTGAAGTTCAACCATGCTTCTTTTTTCTGAAAACTAATCTTCAGTTCTACCATTGAAAGCCTTCTTTAGAGGCTTCAGTTTCTCATACAACTGTTTTTTACCGGACTTTCTATGAATTATGACAACCACTTATATGCAGTCCGAAATATAATAGCAAAAGCCTTACTGTAAGTTGCCTTCAAGCAAACAGCAAATCAACAGTCTTTAATACAATTTTATAACCATAATAGGAGAAAATAAAATCTCTCGTTAGCTCAGCCACTTTAAAATTTTTAACGTGTTCGGGGCCCTTTGGGACTATGAGAAACACATTGGAACTCTAACAGCGAACGGGAATCATAAGAGAAAAATATATGTAACAAAATTAGTGGGAGATTCATGAAGGATCAGATTATAGAGAACATAACCTGCGTGTTCTCCACTCCAGCTGTTGGCTCAAACTTTTATGAAAAAGGAGGAAATTATATTGATTTTAATGGATCTATCGCAAAAGATTCCTTTAATTCCTTAATATCTCATGCAAGTGCCTGACCATTGAAAACTGAAACAATTCAGGTCCTTGATGACACCTATTTTGGTTTCAGGACTGAACTGTAAATTTTTTGTTTGAAGTCTAATAGATTCGGATTTTGGCTCGATATCCAAACCTGATGTGCCAGTTGCCCTTCTTCGTGGCCAACGTTGAAGTGGTCAGCTGTCAGACCATCGTTGATCCGCGCATGCCCTTGACCGTGCAGGGCCTTGATTGAGCGGGGCTTTGGCCGCGCAATGCTGGCCGCATCAGGTCATGACCGCGCAAGGATCTGATGCGCATGGTGCGTATGGAGCTTGGCACGCACGGCTCTGACTGTGCGAGTGCTTGGCACGTGCACCGTTGGTCACACAAAGTTGAGTTATGTATGGTATCATGGGGGGTTGATGTGTATAGTGTATGGGCTCAGACAGTAATATTGCTCAGACTTTCAAACCCCTAGGGTGGGAATTGACTGAAGGCCCCCCAAGTAAGTGTGACACCCTACAAGGTATAGGTCTTTTTTTTTCTTCGGAAGCGTCCTCGTAGGAGTCCGGCCTTAGCGCACCGCTAAGTCAGCCTCACCAGATTGCGCATGCATGAACAAAACACCCACACAACCAAAACAAGACACACCAAGACACAGCTATCTACGGGAAAACTTTCCCAACCCCTTTATTAATAACTAATAAAGAGGAATACAAGGAGATTACAATCCCTCACCTCGTCTTAGGCATACAAGCACTCACCCCTGCAGCCCGCGAACACCCCAGGAAAACTCCTCAGCAAGTGCTCGTGCTCCTCCTTCCCCTCACGCCGTCCGGTGGATGCGAAGACTTGAATCCCTCCTTGGATTCTGCGAATTCTCCCTAGCTGACCGAGGCTCCTTATAGGCGCTGGCTCCCTTTGATGGTAATCCACGCCATAGCTAGAGGTTAGGAGATAAGGTAAGATCCCCTCTAATCTCCCTTACCCAATCGGTTGTTGGCTGAGATAGAAGGCTAGAGATAAGGTAAGATTCCTTAATCTTCTCCTTAACCATGCTGATCGGTTGCCAAGTTCCTACCTTCCAGATTTGAAAATCCTTCTAGAATCTGCTGAGGTTGCCAATCTGCACGCCTTCTGATCTGGAATCCCCAGCCTGCTCGGTCCTCGGCCTTCTGGGCGCGTCCGCCATAGCGCTCGCCGCTGGCCGTCCCGTCAACTGGGCGCGCCTGCGCCCAGCTGATCGCTGTCGGGACGTTGTCTGGCCGTCTGGGCGCGCGCCGGGCTAGCCTCCAGCCAGCCCGCGCGCCCAGCGTCATCCGGGGTCTGTGCGCGCAGGGCCAGCCCCTGCTGTCCCGCGCGCTCGCTGCGCCCGCCGCTGTGCCGCCCGAGCGGGAGTCCCGCTCGGCGTAGGAGTCTCGGTCATGTGGCCCGCCCGCTGTGCTGAAACTCGGCGGCCGATGCTGCGCCCGCGCGTGCCGCCGCGCTGGGAACGGGCGCGCATCTGGCCTGGCGCGCGGCTCGCCAACCTCGCTCGCCGCTGCGCCCGCTGAACTGGAACCGCCAACCTCGCCGCTCCATGGTTGGCCGCGCGCATCCCCTCGCGCGTCAGCTGCCAACCTCGCAAGCGCTCGGACGCCTGCTTTGCCCGCGCCTGCGCGCGCACGGGCAGCGCCTCGGCCCTCCTGGCCGGGCGCTCTACTGGGGCGGTAACAATCCTCCCCCACCTGAAGGCGCCGACGTCCCCGTCGCGCTGTCCCTCAAGTAGGCCTGGATGTCCTCTTCGAACTGCCAAAGTTCTTCGGCCCGCCTCCAGGTGGCATCGGTTGTATCTTCTCCCTGCCACTGGACCAAGTACTCCGTGTACTGGGGTCCCTGACTTGTGCCTATCTTCCTGTCCGCTAGGATCCTCCTGATCCTTCTTGCAAACCTCGGTCGAATGGCAGGGCGCAGCCTGCCTGGCACCTCTATCTCGTCTGGCGTCAGTCTCCATGGTAGGGCTTCAGGAAGCTGACATGGAAGACTGGGTGGATCTTCAATCTCGCCGGTAGGGCTAGCTTGTAGGCCACCTCTCCCACACGCCTAATGACCTTGAAGGCCATCGTACCTCGGTAGAAGAGCCTTGTGAAACTTGCGTTTGGTAGACTTTCGTAGGAGGTAGGGCGTGATCTTCAGCATCACTAGATCGCCGACCTGGAAATCCACTGCCGCCTATGCGCATCCGCGCGCACTTCATTTGCATGGCCGCCCGCACGAGGCTGTCGCGCGCCTTGGCGATGCGCTCGGTCCGGTCCCGCGCGAAGAGATGCGCCGCGGGGCATGGGCCGTCGTAGGAGCGCGCCACCTCCAAGGGTGTCCTAGGCTGATATCCTAGGCACAGTTCGGCTGGACTCTCATCTGTTGCTGATGACCGGTTCAAGTTGTAGGAAACTGCGCGTCCAGCAACTCCAGCCAATTGCGCTGACTTGCGGTCACAAAGTGCCGCAAGTACTCCTCGAGCAGTGCGTTCACCCTCTCGGTCTGGCCGTCCGTCTGGGGGTGATACGCCGTGGAGAATTTCAAGTCTGTGCCCACAATCTGAAAAAGGTGGTCCAGAACTTGCCTGTGAAGCGGACGTCGCGGTCACTGATGATGTCGCCTGGCAGCCAAAGTACTTGACCACGTTGGCGAAGAACAGCCCGCGCACATCTCTGCCGTGCACGTCTCGGGTACCGCCATGAAGATGGCGTACTTCGAAAATCTGTCGACCACCACGAAGACTGCGCGCTTGCCGTCCACCTCCGGGAATCCCATAATGAAATCCATCGAGACGGACGCCCACGGTCGCGCCGGAACGGGCAGCGGCTGCAACAGTCCAGCCGGCCGCTTGCGCTCCACTTTGTCCATCTGGCATGTCAAGCAGCTGCGCACGTAAGCTTCGACATCCTCCACATATTCGGCCAATAGAAGTCGCGAGATAGTAGGGCGTACATCCGCTCCATGCCCGGATGTCCGCCCACTTCGAGTCGTGGGACTCTTTGAGAAGGTCGCGCCGCAGGGCTTCATTCCTCGGCACGACCAGTCTGCCTCCCTTCGCGCGGAGCAGACCATCCTCGATCCAGAAGCGCCTCACCGCGCCGCTCGCTGTGTCGCGCACCAGCCTCGCATACTCCACATCCGTCTGGGCCGCCTCACGGATGCGGTCGCTGGTGCTCGCCTGGACTGTGGCTATGGCAGCCACATACTCCTGCACTACTTGGCGGCTGAGGGCGTCGGCCACCTGATTTTGGCGCCCCGGCCGATGCTCCCAGTCAAAGTCGAATTCCGCCAAGTATTCTTGCCACCGAGCTTGCTTTGGTGTTAGCTTGCGTTGCGTCTTGAAGTAGGTGTTGGCGACGTTGTCGGTGATGATTTTGAACTTCGTCCCCAACAAGTAGTGGCGCCACACCTCCAAGCAGTGGATGACCGCCGTCATCTCCTTCTCGTGTGCTGAGTACCGCGTCTCAGCATCCTTGAACTTCCGGCTCTCATATGCCACCGGGTGGCCTGCTTGGATCAAGACTCCGCCTAGCGCACGGTCGGATGCGTCCGTGTGCACTTCAAAAGGATCTTCAAATTTTGGTAGCTGCAGCACTGGCTCTGTAGATAGGGCCGTCTTCAGCCTACCGAAGGCCTCCTCGCAATCTGAGGACCACTCCCACCTCTGCTCCTTTTTGAGCAAGTCGGTCAAGGGGCTTGCTAAAGCCGAGTACCCCTTGATGAACCTCCGGTAATAGTTAGCGAGCCCTAGGAATGATCGCAGCTCGCTAACTGCAGTAGGTGCTGGCCAGTCCAGGATGGCCCGGACCTTGGCGCTGTCCATCCGTATCGCGCCGTGGCCAACAACGTGACCGAGAAAGGCTATCTCGGTCTGTGCGAATGCGCACTTCTCCTTCTTGATGTAGAGGCGGTGCTCTCGAAGTCTCCTCAGCACGCGCCTCAAATGCTCCACATGTTGTTGCAGATCACCACTGTAGATAACAATGTCGTCGAGGTAGACTACGACAAAGTCGTCGAGGAAGTCGTATAGGACGTCCGTCATAAGGTTGCAGAAAGTTGCTGGAGCGTTGGTCAGGCCGAATGGCATGACTAGGAATTCAAAAGATCCATACCTAGTCACGCATGTCGTTTTTGATTCGTCCCCTGGCGCAATCCTCACTTGCCAATAGCCGGATCTGAGGTCGAGCTTGCTGAAGTACTCCGCCTTCGCAAGTCGGTCGAACAAGTCTGCTGCGTTGGGGACCGGGTACCGGTTCTTGACAGTGACCTTGTTGAGCGCGCGGTAGTCCACGCACATCCTCAGCGTGCCGTCCTTCTTCCGCTGGAAAAGGACCGGCGCTCCGTATGGCGCGCGCGAGGGTTGAATCAGCCCGGCCGCCAGCAATTCATCCAGTTGGGCGCGCAGCTCCTTGAGTTCGGCCGGCGCCATGCGGTAGGGAGCTTTGGCTGGCGCGCGCGCACCGGTTCCAGCTCAATGCGATGGTCGTGCGCGCGCCTCGGCGGGAGTTCCTTCGGCAGCTCTCCCGGCATCAAGTCAGCGAACTCTTTCAGCATCTCCCCCACCGGCGCAGGCACCTCGCTGCATCTGCCGCGTCGGGCTGGACCTGGATCAGCGCGGCGACGTATGTCTGATCTCCCTTGCGCAGGCCCTTGCTGATCTGCTTGGCGGACAGCAGCCCGCCTGGCGCTGTGCTCCCCTTGGCGTCGGACCGCGCGCGCTGATCTGCCGTCTGGCGCGGTCTGGCGCCTTGCTGCTGGGCGTCTCTCTGCTGGGCAGCGGGCGCCGACCCGCTGCCGCTCTCCTTCGGCGCGCCCTCTGCTGGGCGCGCCACAGTGGGCGGTGGCGCTGATGACACGAACCCGGCACAGTCCTCCTGGCCGATCATCAGCCCACCGAGATGTGGCAGAATCATGACCTTGGCTGCCTTGAGAAACTCCAAGCCAAGGATGATCTGGAAATCATCAAGTGGGATGACCAGCAGCTTGCATGGGCCCTTCCACGGTCCGAGCTCCATGTCACTGTGGTCAGGCCGTCTACTCTTCCTGCCCTCGAGTTGACGGTCTTGATAAGGGTCGCGCAGGTGGTGTTGCGCAGCCCTAACTCCTTCGCAACGTCGTTAGCGATGAAGTTGTCGGTGGCTCCCGTGTCGATCATGGCCCTCAGCTCGTGGCCATTCACCTTCACCTTTGCAAATAGAAGCCCTTTGTGGGATGGCGGCTTCTTGGTGACAAGCGCGTTGAGCGCTTGCAACGGGTACACCCGGGAGGGTTCTTCATCCTCGCTGGACTCCTCGGCCAACTGGGAGATCAAGGCCGTGAGCTTGCTCTTCTTTGGGCAGTCCTTTGCCCGGTGTGGGGCTCCGCAGATGAAGCACCCGGAAGGCCGCTCAGCGTTGGCCGTGGGGTCTCTGGATGGTAGAAGAGGTCCCTTCTCTTTTCGGCAGCAGCCTTCTTCTTCTTCTTTCTCCTTGAGAAGCGGCGGCTTGCCCTCCTTGGCTTTGGCTTTGGACTTGCCTTTGCCCTTATCGCCAAGGGCGGGGGTGGGCGCCGTGGAGCGGAAGTCGACGAGGCTCTCGGCAGCAGCCATCGCCGAGTTGAGATCTTTAACTCCTTGCCTTCGCAGCTCCACTTGAGCCCAGTTCTGCAACCCCGACGTGAAGTTAAACAGCTTGTCGGCCTCCGACATGTCAGGTATGTCCAGCAGCAACGAGCTGAAGTCTTTGACATAGTCCCTGATGGAACCAGTCTGCTTCAGCCGTTTCAGTTGATCCCTCGCAACCCAGATTACGTTGTGGGGAAGAAACTGAACCTTCAACTCTTCCTTCAAGATCTCCCAAGAAGTAATTCCTGGTCGGCCGGCGTTGCGATCCTCAGCGCTTCGAGTTCGCCACCAGAGCTTGGCGTCGCCGGCTAAGAACAGACTCGCGAGGCGAATTCGCCGCGCCTCGGGTATGTCCATCGCTGAGAAGTACTCTTCTAGGTCCCATACAAAATTCTCCAGCTCCTTGGCGTTGCGCGCGCCGCTGAAGGGTTTTGGCTCGGGCACCCGGAATTGGGACGGGTGGGTGTGATCCGTCGGGGCTGGCGCGCGCCTTCTCGTCGCAGCGTCTCGACTTCGGCCGTCAGCTCCCTCATCCGGTTCAGCACTTCTTCCATCTGAGCGTCGCGCTCTTCATCCCGTTGACCTTGCGTAGAGGAACTCGGCCCGGCACCATTGTCGGCTGCCTCCGCGATCCTCATCTGAAGTTGTTGAATCTGCTGCTCCTGTTGCACAGATCTAGTGACCAGATCTGAGAAGCCGTCCTCGGGAGGGATCCCGATGATGGTCTCGATCCTCGCTATACGATCTGTGTTGCTTACCATTGTGGATTGTGGTTTGGCTTGAACAAAGGCTCTGATACCTCCTTGTGACCCTACACTAGGTTAGGTTTTTTTTTTTCTTCGGAAGCGTACCCTAGTAGGTGTCACCGGCCTTAGCGCACCCGCTAAGTCAGCCTCACCAGAGCGCGCATGCAAAACAAACACCCACACCAAACAATGACAACCAAGACACAGCTATCTACGGGAAAACTTTCCCAACCCCTTTTATTATAACTAATCAAGAGGAATACAAGCTTAGATTACAAATCCCTCACCTCGTCTTAGGCATACAAAGCACACACCCTGCAGCCCGCGAACACCCCAGGAAACTCCTCAGCAAGTGCTCGTGCTCCTCCTTCCTCCTCACGCTCGCTCCGCTAGGTGGATGAAGAAGACTTGAATCCCTCTCTTGGATTCTTCGAATTACCCCATAGATGACCGAGGTTCTCCTTAAATAGGCGCCGGCTCCCTTTGATGGTAATCCATGCCATAGCTAGGAGGTTAGGAGGATAAGGTAAGATCCCCTAATCTCTCCTTAAATCTCTCCCTTACCCGATCGGTTGTTGGCTGAGATAGAAGGCTAGGAGGATAAGGTAAGATTCCCTTAATCTCTTAAATCTGCTGATCGGTTGCCAATCTGTTCGCTACCTTCCAGATTTGAAATCCTTCTAGAATCTGCTTGATCGGTTGCCAATCTGCTCCCGCCTTCCTAATCTGGAATCTGCCAGCCTGGGCGCGCGCCTTGCGCGCCCGCCATCCGATCGGTCCTCCTCAAATCTGGGCGTAAGATCTGCGCCCGGCTTTGTCGCTCGCCAGCTCGCCTTCCTCAAATCTGGGCGCATAATCTGCGCTCGGATTTGACGCTGCCCAGCTTGCCCGCCAGTCGGGTTGAGCACGCGCCGGGCTGACCTCCTGCCAGCCCGCGCGCCCATCAACGCTCCAGGGTCCGCGCGTTGGGTTAGCCTCCTGCCATCCCGTGCGCCATGTGCCTGCCGCCATGCCGCCCAAGCGAAAGATCCGCTTAGCGTAGGACATCCTCCGGTCTTGGCCAATACTCGCCGTGCTGAAATCCGGCATGCTCGATGCTAAGTCCACGCGTGCTGTCGCGTTTGGGAATGGACAAGCATCTGGCCACGGCGCGCCGCTCGCCATCCTTGCTCACCGCTGCGCCTTGCTGAAATGGAGCTTGCCAACCTCACTTGCTCCATGGTTGGTTGTGCGCATCCCATCGCACCGTCAGCTGCCAACCTCGCAAGCCCTCGGAAGCTTGCTTGCCCGCGCCTGCGCGCACGGGCTGCGCCACGGCCCTCCTGGCCGTGCGCCTTACTGGGGCGGTGACATGTATGTTACACCCCCAACTTAGCGCCTCGGTGCGAAGCCAGAGTGCGTGCACCATTGCCACGGATGGCAACGAGCAAGGCGAGCCAAGGAGCAGGAACGTCATAACTTGGGCGCACAGACACTGGTGGTCTACGCATGACCCAAGGACTTGGCTAGGAGATGGCCAAGGACCAATGCAAGGTTGGGCAGCATGTGAAAGGGGCATGCGAGAAGTCTGCAACAATGTTGCCCAGATCGGCCTGGTGATCCATTATCGAGGGCTGAGATGCATTGGCAAGACTGGTCACAAGAAGGTTCCATGACAAAGAACCTTACGCTGGATCATGAGCGATCCGATGTGGCGCGATGCAGCAGAAACAACAGCATGCAAGGCAGGGATAGGTGGACCCTTGCCGAGCTAGGCCACACACGAGGTGCAGGTTTGGACACTACAAGGCATGTGAGGTTAGCGGGCCAAGCACAATGGCACGGACGTAAGGCTAAGATATGGACGACCTGGAGGTGCGCATGGGACAGCATGCGCGGGCTGAGCGTCAAGGCTAAGTGCCGGGGCCAAACTCCAAGTGCGGTGAATTGCTGCATGGGCCCGGCACCAACCCCGCTCATGGACGAGCGAGGTTGGCCATTAGATCCAGAAGGCAGTCCGACGTTGGGCGGAGCAAACGCCCAGCGTCAAAATGATGACAGCGTGGAAGCATGTGCGCTGGTGCAAACAGCACCGACGCGCGTACACACCTGCCTTGGTCAGGAGGGCCAAGGCATGCTGGCGACCGGCTGGATGAGCGCCCAGTCCGACAGATCGGGCGCAAGTCCAGCGCGGCCGGGCTGACAAGCAGCCACTCCGACGCGCGCTCATTCAAGCGCAATTGAAGGATGCTCGGGTTGGCAGTCAGCCAGCCCAGGTGCACAATCGGCGAGCGCAAGTTCAGCGCGCGTGTGGGCTGGCAGGCGGCCAGCCCAGCGCATGACCAATGGCGCAGTCAGTGGGCAAAATCAGCGCCCACTCAGGCTAGCCAGGCGGCCAGCCCAGCATGCGCCAGTGGCGCAGTCAGTGGGCAAAATCAGCGCGCGCTCAGGCTAGCTAGGCAGCCAGCCTAGCGTGCGCCCAAGCGGCGATTTGGGGCTTGATTGGCGGGCACCCGGGCTGGCAGGCGGTCAACCCGATGCGCGCCCAGGTTGGCACTTTGCTGGGCGCTCGAGCTGGTAGGAGGCCAGCCTGACGTGCGCTCCGCAAGGCTTGTATCACCGCCCCAGTGATGCGCACGGCCAGGAGGCTGTAGCGCAGCCCGCGGCGTGCAGCGCGGGCAAGGCAAGTGGCCGAGGACCTGCCAGGACGGAGTTTGACCGTGCCATGGGATGCGCACGTCTGTCCATGGGGCCGGCAAGCCCCACACTTAGTTAGACACTTGGTGCGAGGTTAGTGATCCAAGCGCCAAGGCCGGATGCGGACTCATCTTTCAGACGCAACGGCATGCAGAGTCGGCATCAGTAAGCCCAGTTTCAGCAAGGCATGCGCGGCCGAAGAAGAATCGGAGCCATCTCTTAGCGCGCGGAGAGCAGTGAGGCCAAACGCACCCGCGAGCGCAGGCCAGCCTGGCCGCGCACGCTGGTGCGTGCAGGCCTGCCCTGCCGCATGCCCAGGCGCGCGCTGGTCATCTTGGCCACGCGCTCAGGCGTGCGCAGGTGGCCGCGCCCAGGCGCAGGCGGCGCCTGGCACGCCCGCGCCCGACTCTCCCCGCGCACGCCCGGCTGGTGGGCGGCCAGCTGGGCAGCGCGCCCGCTTGCGGGCAGGCGGGCAGCTGCCCGCTGACCGCTGGCGCGCTCCAGGCGGGCGCGCCCCAGCGGCCATGCCCAGGCGCGCCCGACGCGCGCCCAGACGCGCACCCGCGCCCTCAGACGGCCTAGATCAGCCCAAAAACTGCCCAGATCATCCAGCTGCGATTTTGGGGATAAATCCATCCTTATCAGATAAAATCCAAGCCTTATCTTATGGGAAAGATTTGGGAATCCAACCAGCAGATTTTGGATAGGGAAAATCAACCATTATCCACATGTAACTAACTCAAGATTTGGATAAGATTTTGGGGGAGTTTGTTGGAGATATCTTGACCCTTATCCAAAGCAATCGTTGGAGATCTTTTGATGAAGATTGGAGACGTCCCAACCAGCTGAAACGTGATCTCCTCATCAGATTATCCAACGACCAAGTCAAGGGATAAGATATGGAAGATTGGGCGGTGCTTCAAAGTGGTGTGCATTATTTGGAGGTGCAAGTGGATAAGGATAAGATTTGGGAAGAGCTTTGGGATGAAGCAACACTGCACTATAAAGAGGGCAGAGGTCTTCGTGGGGAGAAAAACAATACAACGGAGAAGAATCAAAGGAGATTCTATCCAATCGGCCATCAAGAGGTGGGCGGCATCTTCTAGTCTCCACCTTGGGCGAGAGACGATCGGAGCCGTTGAGGAGCTTCCTACGGCATCTACGGCACTATTCATCTTGTCTTCCTCTTGGGAGGTATTAATCAAAGAGGTTAGGGTGGCACATATTCATCTTGTCTTCCTCTTAGGATTGTATTAATCAAAGAGGTTGGGGTAGAGTTTACCCTGTACATCTTGTGTTTGGGGTTGGGCATTATCTGTGATTTCTTGTTGGGATTCTTGGGGTTCTGTAGGGGAGGTCTCGATCAACCTCACCCTACTGTGGTGCGCATCAACTCTGAGAGAGAGAGGCTGACTTAGCACGAGGCGTGCTAAGCCGGTCCCCTGCTAGGACGCTTCCGTACTTAGAAAAAAAATAGCCTATACCTAGCCGGGTGACAAGAGGGTATCAGAGCACCTTCAATACAAGAACCCAAGAAGCAGATTTTTTTTTCTTCTAAAAATCAACCATGGTGAATCACAACGATCGAATAGCAAGGCTCGAGGCTATTGTCGGGATTCCTCCAGAGGATGGGTTTACTGATCTCATCACCCGATCCTTGGAGCAGCAGCAGCAGATCAATCAGATCCAGCAGGCGATCCCGGCACAACCAGATCATGGAGCCGGGCCAAGCTCTTCCAATGAAGGCCAACAGGAAGGCGAGATGCCGTTCTAGAGGAGGTTCTGAATCGCATCAAGGAGCTGGGAGATGAAGTGGACGCCCTCAGGAGAGAGCGCGCACGCCAGCCCTACGCGAATCTACCACATCCATCCCAGATCCGCGTACCTGATCCGAAGCCTTTCAGGGCGCGCGCAACGCCAAGGAACTGGAGAACTTCGTATGGGACGTGGAGGAGTTCTTCCTAGCAATGAATATACCGAAGCGCAACGAATCCGCCTCGCCAGCGTGTTCCTTGCTGGTGATGCCAAGCTATGGTGGCGTACTCGCAACGCGGAGGATCGAAACGCCGGTAGGCCAGGAATTACAACTTGGGAGGCCCTCAAAGAAGAGTTGAAGATTCAGTTTCTCCCTCATAACGTCACATGGGTGGCGAGGGACCAACTGAAGAAGCTGAAGCAGACGGGTTCCATCAGAGACTACGTCAAGGAGTTCAGCTCATTGCTACTCGACATACCAGACATGTCCGAAGCCGACAAGTTGTTCAACTTTCAGTCGGGGTTGCAGAATTGGGCGCAAGTGGAGCTGCGAAGGCAAGGAGTGAAAGATCTCAATTCGGCGATGGCTGCTGCCGAGAGCTTCGTCGACTTTCGTACCACTACGCCTACCCCCGCCCCTGGCAAGCAGAAAGCTAAAGCCAAGGAGGGCAAGACGTCTCATCCCAAGAAGCAAGGGAAGAAGAAGAAGACGACAGCCCGAAAAGAGAAGGGAACTACTCAGCAGTCTAAGGATACCACGACCAGATCTGAGCGCCCCAAGGCTGTTTCATCTGCGGAGGTGCACATCGGATGCGCGACTGTCAGAAGAAGGGGAAGCTCACGGCCTTGATCTCCAATTGGTCGAGGAATCCAGCGACTCAGAGGGACCCTCCCGGGTGAACCCGTTGCAAGCGATTAATGCGCTTGTCACCAGGAAGCCGCCATCCTGCAAAGGGCTTCTTTATGTTTCGGTGAAGGTCAATGGCCACCAGCTGAGGGCCATGATTGATACGGGTGCCACCGACAACTTCATCGCGGAAGACATAGCGAAGGAGTTAGGTTTGCAGACTTCCACCGCTGCAACCATGATAAAGGCCATCAACTCGAAGGCAGCAAGGGTGAATGGCCTTGCAAAGGCTGATCTAGAAGTCGGCCCTTGGAGAGGGCCGTGCAGCTTTTTGGTGATCCCACTTGACGATTTCAGATCATACTTGGCCTGGAGTTCTTCAAGGCAGCCAAGGTAATGATCATGCCACATCTCAACGGCATGCTGATAGGATCGGAGGACAGCACCGGGTTCGTTTCAGCATTGCCACCAGCCGCTAAGGAAAGAGCAGCGGTCAGTCAACCGTTGCAAAGCAGAAGACGGCCAACACCAGTTCGCACAGTTCCAGATAGCGGGCTGATATCCGCTAAGCAGCTCAGCAAAGGCCTAAGGAAAGGAGACCAGACATATGTCGGCACTAGTCCAGGTTCAGCCCGAATCGAAGGACAGAGGAGGTGCCCGCGCAGGTGGGGGAGATACTACAGGAGTTCGCCGATCTCATGCCCGACGAGCTACCAAAGGAATTACCGCCACGGCGCACGCACGACCATCGAATCGAGCTGGAGCCCGGAGCGCGTGCCCCGGCAAAGGCCCCCTACCGCATGGGCCCTGCAGAACTGAAGGAACTGCGCACTCAGCTGGATGAGTTACTGGCCGCGGGACTGATTCAGCCATCCCGCCCCTTTCGGAGCACCGGTCCTTTTTCAGCGCAAAAGGATGGATCTCTGCGCATGTGTGTGGACTATCGAGCCCTCAACAAGGTCACCGTGAAGAATCGCTACCCGGTGCCCAACGCAGCAGATCTATTCGACCGTCTTTCGAAGGCGGAATACTTCAGCAAATTGGATCTACGCTCTGGATACTGGCAGGTACGTATTGCGCCAGGTGATGAATCAAAGACGACGTGTGTGACCCGGTACGGCTCATTTGAGTTCCTGGTCATGCCCTTTGGCCTGACGAACGCACCAGCTACCTTCTGCAATCTCATGACAGACGTCCTATATGACTTCCTGGATGACTTTGTCGTAGTCTATTTGGACGACATAGTCATTTACAGCGGTAGCCTGCAGCAGCATGTGGAGCACTTGAGGCGAGTTATGCAGCGACTTCGGGAGCATCGCCTCTACGTCAAAAGGGAGAAGTGCGAGTTTGCACGCACCGAGGTCCATTTTCTTGGACACATCGTTGGCCATGGCGCGATACGGATGGACAGCGCCAAGGTCCAGGCCATCCTGGACTGGTCGACACCTGCTACAGTGAGCGAGCTCCGATCGTTCCTAGGACTCGCGAACTATTACCGGAGGTTCATCAAAGGGTACTCGGCCATCGCAAGCCCTTTGACCGATCTGCTCAAGAAGGAGCGAAGGTGGAGTTGGTCCTCCAACTGTGAGGAGGCCTTCGGTAAGCTGAAGACGGCGCTAGCTACGGAGCCGGTCTTGCAGTTACCCAGATTTGAGGATCCTTTTGAAGTGCACACGGACGCATCCGACCGTGCGCTTGGTGGAGTCTTGGTCCAGGCGGGACATCCAGTAGCATACGAGAGCAGAAAATTCAAGGACGCCGAGACGGTATTCGGCGCACGAGAAGGAGATGACTGCTGTGATACACTGCTTGGAGGTATGGCGCCATTACTTGCTCGAACTAAATTCAAAATTGTTACCGACAACGTCGCCAACACCTACTTCAAGACCCAGCGCAAGTTGACGCCCAAGCAAGCTCGTTGGCAAGAATACTTGGCGGAGTTCGACTTCGATTGGGAGCATCGGCCAGGACGTCAGAATCAAGTGGCCGACGCCCTCAGCCGCCAAGTCGTACAGGAGTACGTGGCCGCGGTGGCGACCATGCAGTCAGGCGTTATAGAGCGTATCCGCGAGGCAGCGCAGGCAGACGCGGCATACGCCAAGCTAATGCGTGATGTGACGAGCGGACTGGTGCGGCGCTTCTGGATCCAGGACGGCTTGCTTCGCGCACATGGAGGCAGGCTAGTCGTGCCGAAGAATGAAGCTTTACGGCGCGACTTATTAAAAGAGTCCCATGACTCAAGGTGGGCAGGACATCCGGGCATGGAGCGGATGTATGCCCTGCTATCTCGTGACTTCTACTGGCCAAATATGTGGAGAGACGTGGAGGCCTATGTGCGGAGTTGTCTGATCTGCCAGATGGACAAAGTGGAGCGCAGGAAGCCAGCGGGACTACTGCAACCGTTGCCCGTCCCAAGCCGACCATGGGCATCTGTTTCCATGGACTTCATAGTGGGATTTCCGGAGGTGGACGGCAAGCGGACCATCTTTGTAGTGGTGGACAGATTTTCCAAGTATGCTATCTTCATGGCGGTACCGGACCCATGCACAGCCGAGACGTGCGCGGCGCTCTTCTTCACCCATGTGGTCAAGGTCTTCGGTTTGCCCGGAGACATCATCAGCGACCGCGACGTCCGATTCACGGGTAAGTTCTGGACCACGCTTTTCCAGATCGTGGGCACGGAGCTTAAATTCTCTACAGCATATCACCCTCAGACGGACGGCCAAACCGAGCGGGTGAATGCATTGCTCGAGGAGTATCTGCGGCACTTCGTCACCGCAAGACAACGAAACTGGCTTGAGTTGCTGGACGCGGCACAATTTTCCTACAATCTAAACCGGTCTTCAGCAACAGATCAAAGTCCAGCAGAGTTATGCCTAGGCTACCAGCCTAGGACGCCCTTGGAGGTTGCACGATAGTATGACGGCCCATGTCCAGCGGCGCATCTATTTGCAAGGGACAGGACCGAAAACATCGCTAAGGCGCGTGACAGCCTTGTGCGGCGGCTATGCAGATGAAGCTGCGCAGACGAGCATCGACGACCAGTGGAGTACCAGGTGGGCGATCTTGTGATGTTGAAGATTACGCCCTATCTTTGGAGGAAAGCGACCAAGCGAAAGTTCCACAAAGGCCTTTTGCCAAGGTATGACGGACCCTTCAAAGTACTCAGACGGGTGGGAGAAGTAGCTTACAAACTGGCCTTGCCGGCCAGACTGAAGATTCATCCAGTCTTCCACGTTAGCTTCCTCAAACCATACCATGGAGACCTGGTTGCAGACGAGTTAGAGAACCCAGGCAGGATGCGCCCTGCCATCCGACCCAAGTTCGCAAGGAAGATTGCAAGAATTTTGGCGGACCGAAAGGTGGGTACGAGTCAAGGACCCCAGTACACGGAGTATCTGGTACAATGGCACGGAGAGGATGTTTTCGATGCCACCTGGAGGCGAGCAGAAGAACTTTGGCAGTTCGAGGAGGACATTCAGGCCTACGTGAGGGCGAGCGCGACGGGGACGTCGGCGTCTTCAGGTGGGGGAGGATTGTCACTGCCCCAGTGATGCGCACGGCCAGGAGGGCCGTAGCGCAGCCCGCGGCAGCGGGCAAGGCAGGTGGCCGAGGACCTGCCAGGACGGAGTTTGACCGTGCCACGGGATGCGCACGTCCGTCCATGGGGCCGGCAAGCCCCACACTTAGTCAGACACTTGGCGCGAGGTTGGTGATCCAAGCGCCAAGGCCGGATGCGGACCATCTCCCGACGCGACGGCACGCGGAGTCGGCATCAGCAAGCCCAGTTTCAGTAAGGCATGCACGGCCAAAGAAGACCCGGAGCCATCCCTTAGCGGCGAGCGCGGCGAGGCCAAATGCAACAGGCGCGCAGGCCTGCCCTGCCGCGCCCAGGGCGCTGGCCATCCTGGCCGTCAGGCGCAGTAGCCTGGCGCGCGCACCCGACTCTCCCCGCGCCTCGGCTAGCGGCGGCCAGCCGGGCAGCGCGCCCACTTGCGGGCGGGGCGGGCAGCCGCCCGCCGACCGCTGGCACACCAGGTAGCGCGCCCGACGGCCGATGCCCAGGCGCCGAGACCGCCGTGCCCAGTGCCCTCAGACGGCTAGATCAGCCCAGAAACTGCCCAGATCATCCAGCTGCGATTTTTGGGGGATAAATCCTCCTTATCATATAAAATCTAAGCCTTATCTTATGTGTAAGATTTGGGAATCCAACCAGCAGATTTTGGATAGGGAAAATCAGCCATTATCCACATCTTAACTCAAGATTTGGATAAGATTTTGGGGGAGTTTGTTGGAGATATCTTGACCCTTATCCAAAGCAATGAGATCTTTTGATGAAGATTGGAGACGTCCAACCAGCTGAAACGTGATCTCCTCATCAGATTACCCAACGACCAAGTCAAGGGATAAGATATGGAAGATTGGGCGGTGCTTCAAAGTGGCGTGCATTATTTGGACGTGCAAGTGGATAAGGATAAGATTTGGGAAGAGCTTTGGGATGAAGCAACTCTGCACTATAAAGAGGGCAGAGGTCTTCGTGGGGAGAAAAACAACACAACGGAGAAGAATCAAAGGAGATTCTATCCAACCGGCCATCAAGAGGTGGGCGGTGCTTCAAAGTGGCGTGCATTATTTGGACGTGCAAGTGGATAAGGATAAGATTTGGGAAGAGCTTTGGGATGAAGCAACGCTGCACTATAAAGAGGGCAGAGGATTCTATCCAACCTCTTGTGTTTGGGTTGGGCATTGTTCTGTGATTTCTTGTTGAGATTCCTGTAGGGGGAGGTCTAGATCAACCTCACCCTAGCCTGTGGTGCGCATCAACTCTGAGAGAGAGACGCTGACTTAGCACGAGGCGTGCTAAGACCGATCCCCTGCTAGGACGCTTCCGTACTTAGAAAAAAAAGATAGCCTATACCTAGCCGGGTGACACATGACTAGCAGGACCAGCGTCTGGGTTGGCAGGCGGCCAACCCAGTGTGCGATCTGCAGTAGACCAGTACGCCCGACTGGTGCGCGATAGCTGCGCATGCCCCAGCAAGGGCACTGCTTGGCCAGGCTGGCAGGAGGCGAGCCCAGTGTGCGCGGTCAGCGGATGACCGGCCAGCCTAGCTCGCATGCGACAACAGCACGCCAGCGGGGCCAGCGCAGTGCGCACTCAGCTGGGCTGGGGTGCAATCAGCGCGCGCTCAGCCCAGCAAACTACCGTGCTCGACTGGCAAGCTGGCGGGCATGCAATCTGCGCACCCCCAAGCCAGCAGCCAGCCGAGCTAGCGTGCAGAGAGGCGAGCGCCCAACTGGGCGTAGGGCGAGCTGGGCAGCGCCCATTCGGGCGCGAATCATGGAGCTGATGGCATGCAACTGGGCGGGCGCAAGGCCAGTAGGTGTGCGCCCAGCCCAGCGTGATCCAAGGCAGATTGGCGCGGAGCTCGCGTGTGGCCAAGCTGGCCATGTGCGCCTAAGGGTCTAGCCGAGCAGATTAGAATTTGAAATTCAAATGGCCAACCGTGCAATCGTGTTTTGAGGCGCATCTAAGGAGATCCTTGAGGCATGCCATCAGCCCATCAAGGCGCAGAAATTGAGCATGACCAAGCTGGTCGTGCACACCTATGGGCCAAGGCAGGCAGCGTTTGAATTTGAATTCAAGCCACCCAATAACCAAGCTGATTTTGGGGAGGATCTTTGGGAGCTTTCCTAGGCATCGGGTCAGCCATCCAGCCGCACAAGATGGAGCTCATCTATTTAAAGGACAGCTGGTCACTTGGAGAGATATCCGATTCAGACAAAACAAGGGTCGGGGAGATCGTTGTGTTCGGAAGGATCAAAGGGGATTCGAAGTGATACAGTTGACCATCTCCTCTGAGCGGCGTTATAACCTCTTGCGCAATTTTTCGAAATTAATGATGTGATAGCTTGTTCTCGGGATTTTGAAATCCTTGTTCCAACCTTTGGCTCCGGCCTCCAGCTCCGGCCTTTGGCTCCGGCCTCCATCTCCGGCCTTCGACTCCGGCCTCCAGCTCCGGCCTACAGCGTCGGCTTCGGCCTCCAGCTCCGGCCTTTGGCTCTGGCCTCCAGCATCGGCTCCGGCCTCCAGCGCCGGCCTTTGGCTCCGGCCTACAGCATCGGCACCGGCCTCCAGCTCCGGCCTACAGCGTCGGCTCCGGCCTACGGCTTTGGTCTGGCTCTAACCATAACTTGGTGTCATTCTTTCCAAAATACACTGAAACCCACTTCAAGTAACGGACCTCGAGATTCGAGACATCTATTACCATGTATCTCGTTCGCTGAAATCGTCGGCAGGTACTAGCGCGTCCCGCAGTTACCGGCATACATGGCGCCCATTTAGCAACGGCTCACCCACTTGCCGTTCAAGAGAACGTGGCTCTCCAGAAAGGTATAAAAAGAGGACCCGAGCTCAACGCGAGGGGACTCTTCTCTGAAAAACTCTACTGATATATATAACTTTCCTGTTCTATCAACCCACTGACTTGGGCGTCGGAGGGTCCCCACCGGAACCACCGATCCGGGACTTTTTGCAGGTTCCTGAAGGAAGACGGTGACCTTTCTGTATTCTGGAAGGCATGCGGAGATCCCAGCTCACCCGACGGTCATTGCAAGTGGTTTGGCAGCAACACGAAGGATTTGAGAGGGAGTCCAAGTCTTCTTCATTCCATCTTGTGAAGCTGATGTGAGGAGGAGAGGGGGAGCATGATCGCTTGCTGAGGAGTTATCCTGGAGTAATCAACGGGCTGTAGGGTCGGTGCTTTGTAGCCTAAGGCAAGGTGAGGGGAGTTTTGAGAGTTTTCTTGTACCTTGTATTCCTCTTGAGGTTTGCTAATAATCAAAGGAGGTTGGAGAGTCTTCCCTGCAATAGTGGTGTGCTTGTTGTGATGTGTTGTTGCATTGTTGGTGTTTGGATGCGCAAGGCTGCTCGGTCTCTATTGTGCTCGATCCAAAGAGCGCCATAGGCCATCGAGCGGTGCGGCCGAGGTTTGCTATGATTGTGTGGGGAGGAGGAAGCCTATGGCTAACCTTACCCTACCTCGGGCGCGCAACTGAAGAGGCTGACTTAGCATCGGTGCACTAAGGCCAGACTCCTGCTAGGATGCTTCCAAGTTGAAAAAAAAAACCTATACCTAGCGAGGTGTCAAAGAGGTATCAGATAAGGTTCGTGACCAGCTGCAAACCTAGTTTGTGACGTCAACATCTCTTAAAGCATACAACCCAAATGAAGCGAGTCAGGAGCTACTACAGTACGGAAAGCAACAAGGTCGACGGGGATAACCTTGTCTACCTAGGGATGTCTCCACCCAAGCCATCCTGACGTCCAGTATGGCTGATGCGTGCTTGGGAGTGGCGTGCACGAGCTTAAGCTGATTTGCAAGCAACACAAAACCAAGACTTCATCCTAGAAACGGACCCTGAAGAAGATGACTTCATTTCCCCATGTCCGAGGGATAGCTATTCCTATGGACAAGCGGCCCCATAGAACTTAAGGTAGTGTTTGATAGAAAAAATATTATCCATGGATAAGTGTACGGGATAGAGTTTGTCCCCTAGCTATCCCTAGGAATATCCCTTGGCTATCCCATTGATCATATCAAATGCAAAAAGGTAAATCCATAGGATAACTTTTTTTTTACTCTTATTTGGAGGGATAACCAACTATTCCTGCATTCTCTAGGGAATAAATTGAGGGGATATCCCATGGTTAACCATGGATTGTCCCTTTGGTTAACTTTATTCCCAGTTATCCCTTATAGTTATGGCTTTTGGGGATAAGAGGGGATATCCACTCTTATCCCATATTTCAAACACTACCTAAGTTCTGAGGAGACCATGGAGGGTGCAGCAAAGGAGAAATATAATTTATTTTTTTATGTTTAAAAATATTATATTTTTAATATTTTGTTGATAAAATAAGTTAAAATTAATGAAATAGTTAATAAAATCATTTATTAATTTTTAATAATTTTATAATATATATTTTTATGTAAAATAAAATATAGAGCCTGCAATCAATCAACAAGGCCGGCCAACTTTCTTCGGCAAACGACACACAATCTTTGCAATCTTTTGACTCGTATCGTCCCAGTCCCCCACCAAACCTTTGCCCCAGCTCTCGATTTATTCAAGCCTTATCTGAACCACCAACATAACTTGACCCAATCTATCTTCACACAACTAATTGAATTTGATTCAGGTTAAAGCCTCGGTATGTATTCGTGACAACAAAAACTGGGGATGTTAACTCTCACAGTCATTATTGCAAATACCATTCTTCCGGCCACTTTGTTAGGATGATTGTACGCCTACGTTATTTTTTTCTCAACCTCTTCATTCCAACTCTGTCTGCATGTCCCCTGGACGATTCCTATTTGCCAACCCAAGCCACTCGGATCCCTCCATGTCACGAAATCCACACCAGCCTGGCCCTCTTGGCCTTCTTTTTGGTGGGATCGAATATATTCTCATCTTTTTTAAAACAGGTGTCTGATTAGATGGCGTTGCTTTAATGGGACCACAGATCCACTGGGCCAGTCGTTGTTCGTGGTCAAGGCTCATATGGACAACTATTTTTGAAATTCCATACAATCCAAATTATTGCCACCAAAACACATCCTCCAAACGCCAGATGACAAAGAATCTCCTGGTGTCTTCTCTTCAACGAAAATTCTGCAAGAAAGTCTCCGAGGACCGGTGGTTCCGATGGGGACCCTCCGACGCTCAAGTTAATGCTTTGAAGAACAGTAGCGAATCATAGACAAGAAAATAGGCATAAGAGTTGCTTTGGATTTTCCTCGCCTTCCTTCATTACGAGTGAAGGTTCTTATTACCTGTTCGGAGGTTCCTTTTTTACCCACTTTCGGGAAGTGGCAGCGATACAGGCCATAGTGAGCTTAGTCACGTCAGAGGCATCCCACCATGTGCAATTGTAGGGAGTTAGTTGGTCACGTGGCAGTTGCAGAAGGCTAGTGGGCCACGTGGTGGATGCAGAAGGCTAGTGGGCCATGTGGTGGTCGTAGGATTACAGAGTCCCGAACATTCCGAGGCCGATGGGAACTCTAGGAGTCCGAGGAGGGGAGCTCTAGAGGCCCAAGGCCGAGGGAGTTCTGGAGCTCCGGGGCCGAGGGGAACTCTGGGAGTTCGAGGCCGATTGGAGCTCTGGAGGTTTGAGGCTGAGGGAGCTTCGGGGCCGAGGAGAACTCTGGAGTTCCGAGGCCGAGGGGAGCTCTGGAGGTCTGAGGCCGAGGGGAGCTCCGGGGCCAAGGGAAACTCTGGGAGTCCTAGGCCGAGGGGAGCTCTGGAGGTCCAAGGCCAAGGAGAGCTCTGGGGCCAAGGGGAACTCTGGGAGTCCGAGGCCGAGGGGAGCTCTAGAGGTTCGAGGCCGAGGGAAGCTCCGGGGCCAAGGAAAACTCGGAGAGTCCGAGGCCGAGGGGAGCTCTGGGGCCGAGGAAAACTCTGGAGGTCCGAGGCCGAGGGGAGCTTTGGAGGTTCAAGGCCGAGGGGATCTCCAGGGCCAAGGAAAACTCTGGGAGTCCGAGGCCGAGGGGAGCTCTGGGGCCGAGGGGAACTATGGGAGTCTGAGGCCGAGGGGAGCTCCGGGGACGAGGGGAACTCTCCGTCAGCCTCTTACTTTGTCAACCTTAATGGGGCTTGATCAGCCATATCAGATTGCCCCTTAGCCCCTGAGGTGGTGCGGGTTTTCCCCCGCCCATTGAAAGGGGCGCAAATCCATCCAGCAGGTGATCCAGCCATGTTACCGATCGCGAAGGGGCACGTGTCCCCGGTGTGCGGGGACTCATCAGTGCTAGCGGCATGGGGCATTGTAATGCCATTGCTCCTGTCGATCCGCACCGTCGAATGTAGGAGGATCCTTCTCAAAATAGGAAAGCCTTTTCGGTACTCATGGAAAGGTAACTGCCATCATTGCCGTCATTAGGCTGATGTTATCGATATTCTGCCATTAGTGCTGGATGACTGCCGAGGCATCCCTCCCAATAGGAGGCATGTACGTGGCAGGCTAGCTTAGGCAGGACGATTTGAAAGGAGCTATAATAGAGGGATGCTCCGAAATTGATGCCCCAATACTCCCAAAATCTTCTTCTTCTTGAACCTCTCCTCTCTGGGTCCTGCAGTTCTCCCCACCATTCTTCTCCCATTAACCAGGTCAGTCCTTCACCCATGGCTTCTTCGCCTTCTTGGTCCTCTTCTGCTCCTTCCGAGGATTACTTTCCTCCCCTACACATGGAGGCTTCTTCATCTCCTACTCCCACCTGGTCCTCGTCTTCCTCCTCCGAGGACCAGATTCCTTTGTCCCAGCGGTGGTTTACCGGCCGAGCCCCCAATAGGGACCGTTCGGTCGATGCTGGGGCCCATAGGGTCATCTCAAAATCCCTGGGAGGGGCCGTCTCCATCGTGACCGGTCGGGAGCTGACCAAAATTAGGGATGTCTATGGGATCCCGGATAATATTCTGTTGTCTCTCCTACCCTTGATGATAGGGTGATCTCCTCCCGACCTGGAAGGGTTGTCCTGTATGAAGCCTCCCTTAAAGCTGGCCTCCGACTGCCCCTTCATCCCTTGATCGTCAATCTTCTCGACCTCTACTCCCTAACTCCTGCACAATTGGTTCCGAATTCCATTCAGACCATATGCTCTTTTCTCGTTTTGTGCCACCTCGAAGGGCTAAAGGCTAGGGTCTCCCTCTTTCGCAACTTCTTAACCTCCACCAACAATCGGGCTGGTGGGTGTTCCAACCCCAGCCTAATCGAACCCTGAAACTTGGCCTTCCTACATATGTCAAAGGGTGGAAGACCCGCTTCTTCTTTGCTAACCTTGAGGAGGTGGAGCTGAGTTGGGGGGACCCGGATGTGGGGCCGAACAAAAACCACCTGGTGACTTCGAGGGACAAGGAGGCCTTTGGCATATTGCAGACGGCTGTGGTCCCCTGATGCAACCAGCTCCTGTCGGAGGATAACCTCCGGCTCACGGGCCTCCTCCCGAGTGGCGATGAGCAGCCTCAAATACTTTCCTTCACCTTCCTCACTGTCTTCCCTCCTTTTTCCTCTCTTTTTTTTTTTTGATCGGCTTTGATTTGCGAAGACATGAAGCTACTGGACCGTCTTGTGAGGAGGGTAGTAGCTAAGAAGAAAAAGGTCATCAATGGCGCCGAGGCATCAAGGAAGAGGCCTCGGCCTCGGACCCCTTCTCGATCTCCGACTCGATCTCCAACCCTAGCCCCACTGATCCGCCAACCCGAGGGGATTGTGAGCAGCCTCAGGGAGGCCAAGAGCCAGGTCCTCCCAGTCGATCTCACCGCCGACACACCTCCTGAAGGGCTAAGAACCTAGGCCACCCCCCCCAGCCGAGGAATCAACCCTGCCAGATGCGGGGCCATCCTGCCCTGGGGTTGAGCTAGCCCAGGAGGAAGTCCTACCCATGGGCCAGGCTGGGGAAGACCCGGTGAGAGCGAGGCCACCAGCCGAGGAGGGGGCGTCGGCCCCCAATGCAGCACCGGCAGACTCCGACCGGGTTGGGACCGACGAGGGAGACGAGTCTGAGGCCATCCCCTCTAGATCATCGCTGATGAACCAGGGCTGCATGGTTGAGCAACTGTTGACCCAGATCTGCCAGCCCGAGTTCCAGAGAGAGCTCCACAGCCAGGGGGCTGCGTCGCTCTCTCGGGACGTCTTCGTGGCTCAGCTATGGGTAAGTGTCGTTTTTTCCTTTGCCCCACGTTACCCTTGCCCTTTTCCAGTTGCTTATTGACAACGGCCCTTTAATGCAGACAGCGAATTCCATAGTTGCGATGAGGGATGTTGATAAACATATAAATAATTATCACTAAACCTATTAATTAATAATTTAAAGTACATATTATTATTTAATATTTTAATATTTTATATAATATTTTAGGTCAAACCATTATCAATTTAAAGAGCTCGATTTTAGGAATTTAATAACGCAAACGACACTCGAATTGGATTTAAATGAGCTTGGAATTGATTTTATAAGGATTTAGCACGCATTTTAAAGCAAAGTCGGCAAACCCATTGCCGATTTCATCCGTCTTCTCAGCCGTGAATTTTCCTTATTTCTCCCGATTCTTCTCCTCTTTCCAAATCAATCTTTTCCTCCATAATTAAGAAATAAATTAGATTAGAAATTATCAAATTGGAAGAATAAAATTCATATGGAAGGAATTTTGATTTTATTCGCAATATCTCTGGGATTTTCTCCGCCGCGTCTACATCCTGCATCATTATATGGAAAGGACATCTGATATGGAAACACGATCGCATCTGGGCCACGTCCGGATCTCTACAAATAGCAGACATGGGAAGAGGCGAGGGTGCAATTAGGGAGTTCTGCTAGTGCGGTGTCCATCCCAGGAGACGATCGTGCCGTGGAGAATTTAGGAGGATCCGTCCATGGCTTGGAGTCTGCAGGAGGAAGAACAGAGCTCTGCAAAAATGTGTGCTCTTTTCCCAGGTTCTAGCAATCTATGGAGGTGCTTCTTGGAGGATCGGCCAGAGGGCATGGAGGTGCTTCATGAAGACTCTGTGTTTGTGAGCTCGTGGATTCGGAGGCTCTGTTCTGCATCCTGTGTCCGTGGAATGAATATTTTAAGTCATATGGAAGAGGTTTCAATTCTAATTGGGATGGTTCTTCCAAGGATGGTATTAAAGGGCTTGGTTTAGTTGGAAGTGGTTCATATTTTATAGTCCAAGGAGGGATGGTATCGAACTTAGGTGGTTCTAATAACATGTTTATCTCTTTGGTATACTCATCAATATCAAAGTCATCTATTCCAAAATGTGTAAGACATGTTATAAAGGATCCGAATCAAGCAAACTTTGGAATTTTTTATCTACAACTTCTTCGATCATGTTTACTTCATTTAAATCATACACAGGTGGTCCTTGGGAAGCATTAAAAATATTTAATCTCATCTTCTTGTTTCCAAAAGATACATCCATCACACCTGTTCTATAATTTATACATGCATTAGCGGTAGCTAGAAAAGGTCTTCCAAGATGATGGGAATTTGGTTAGGATTACCGCTAGATTCCATATCTAACACAAGGAAGTCGACAGGAAAAATAGAATTCATCTACCTTTACTAATACATCTTCCAATATTCCACGAGGTACTTTGACTGATCTATCTGCCAATTGTAGTGTTATCGTCGTGGGTATGAATATTTTAAGTCATCTGGAAGAGGTTTCAATTCTAATTCGGGTGGTTCTTTCAAGGATGGTATTAAAGGACTTGATTTAGTTGGAAGTGGTTCATATTTTATAGTCCAAGGAGGGATGGTGTTGAACTTAGGTGGTTCTAATAACATGTTATCTCTTTGGTATACTCATCAATATCAAAGTCATCTATTCCAAAATGTGTAAGACATGTTTGTAAAGGATCCGAATCAAGCAAACTTTGAAATTTCTTATCTACTACTTCCTCTATCATGTTTACTTCATTTAAATCATACACAGGTGGTCCTTGGAAAGCATTAAAAATATTTAATCTCATCTTCTTGTTTCCAAAAGATACATCCATCACACCTGTTCTACAATTTATGCATGCATTAGCAGTAGCTAGAAAAGGTCTTCCAAGGATGAT
>UESW01004745.1:286342-318868 GCA_900491605.1 Calamus simplicifolius | reverse complement strand
ACCATGCAAGGGCGAGCCACGGCTACGATCCTTGGGGGGTGCTAGCAAGGACCGATGCATAGGTTAATGGCTAAAGAGAGGGCTTGAGTTTGTGTCGGCCATAAGGCGGTGCGTTTAGTCATTAGACTTCAGAAGATTCAAGTGTCTTAAATAATTCTACCTTCACTCCATGTCTACAAGGTATGGCCCTATCCCATTCAAGAATATTTTTTGTGATATGTTATTCTGCTATTAATTATCATCGATCGGCAACATTGAAATTTCGGCAGCATTTCCCCATATGTTCTCCTACATGTGTGGTAATAAGCCACACTAGGAGAACGTATGAGCAAATGCAAACCGAAATCTCACCCCACGATGATTACTAGCAGACTAACATGTCACAAGAAATATTCCCAAACTGTCCACCAGGACAATTTGAGAATTTGCAAGACTAAGGCTTACAAATTCTCAAACGGGTCTAAAGGTTAATTAAAGTGCTGTGATTATGGAAGTCCGAAGACAATCGAACTTATGCTTGTTATTCTTAACTTCTTGTGAATTATACATGTAATCACTAACTTTTCTAAGATTATTGTGTCAAATACAAATGTTTGCGAATACTAAAATGTAAATCATTGAAACTAGTAATTTGTTGCTGGAAATTAAATAATATTACAACAAAACATTTTTTTTTTAGCATTTCAAAATGTAATGCATCATTAAGTTTGCAGCAGAATATAAATATCAAGACATAACAAATGTAAATGAGTATAAATGTCATAACATTCTGCTTAAATTAATTATTGCATAAATATTATGTAAATTAAATAATCTAGCATTACAAATATTATTGAATAATCAAGACAAAAAAAACAGTAAATCCAAAACAGCTTTATGAAAAAACAGAGGGGAAAGGGGGGTTTCCTCCATCCCTTGTGTTAAAAAAATATATTTTTTTTTTTGTGATGACAGTGGCTGGCCACCGTGGCCGTGGCCGGACAAGAAAAGAAAGGGGGGGCGGGGTTTCCCCCCCCCCCTGTTAAGGAAAATTTTTTTTTTTTTTTTTTTGTCACAGTGGCCTGGCCACCGTGGCCAGGCCACTGTGGCCACGGCAGCGGCCGTGGCCGAAGAAGATGGCCACAGCAACGGCCGTGGCCACCTTGTCCGGCCGCGGCCACGGTCGTGGTCGGACAAGAAAAGAAAGGGGGGCGGGGGGTTTCCTCCCCTCCCCCCTATTAAAAAAAATTTTTTTTTTTTTGATTACAGTGGCCTGGCCACCGTGGCCAGGCCATGCCGGCCACGGCAGCGGCCATGGCCGGAGAAGACGGCCACGGCAGCGGCCGTGGCCGCCTTGTCCGGCCGCGGCCATGGCCGTGGCCGGACATGAAAAGAAAGGGGGGCGGGGGGGTTTCCTCCCCTCCCCCCTGTTTAAAAAAAAAAATTTTTTTTTTGATACAGTGGCCTGGCCACCGGTCAGGCCACTGCCGGCCACGGCAGCGGCCGTGGCCGGAGAAGACGGCCACGGCAGCGGCCGTGGCCGCCTTGTCCGGCCGCGGCCACGGCCGTGGCCGGACAAGAAAACAAAGGGGGGGCGGGGGGTTCCTCCCCTCCCCCCTGTTAAAAAAAAAAATTTTTTTTTTTTGATTACAGTGGCCTGGCCACCGTGGCCAGGCCACTGCCGGCCACGGCAGCGGCCGTGGCCGCCTTGTCCGGCCGCGGCCACGGCCGTGGCCGGACAAGAAAAGAAAGGGGGGGCGGGGGGGTTTCCTCCCCTCCCCCCTGTTTAAAAAAAAAAAAAAAATTTTTTGATTACAGTGGCCTGGCCACCGTGGCCAGGCCACTGCCGGCCACGGCAGCGGTCGTGGCCGGAGAAGACGGCCACGGCAACGGCCGTGGCCGCCTTGTCCGGCCGCGGCCATGGCCACGGCAGCGGCCGTGGCCGGAGAAGACGGCCACGGCAGCGGCCGTGGTCGCCTTGTCCGGCCGCGGCCACGGCCGTGGCCGGACAAGAAAAGAAAGGGGGGGCGGGGGGGTTTCCTCCCCTCCCCCCTGTTTAAAAAAAAATTTTTTTTTTTGATTACAGTGGCCTGGCCACTGTGGCCAGGCCACTGCCGGCCACGGCAGCGGCCGTGGCCGGAGAAGACGGCCCGGCAGCGGCCGTGGCCGTAGGGAAATAAAAAAAAAAAAAATACTTTTTTTTTTAGATTATCGGAGCTTACCTTGGTTGAGATGAGATCGCCGGGTTGCCGGAGTCGGATGCGATCGTCAGGTAGCCGGAGGACGGGGATGCGCCGGAGATTGGAGCTTTAGCTTCACGGCGGCGCTAGGTCAAGACGGGAAGGAGGAAAGGAGAAGGGATCCGGCTTAAATATAGGGAATTAGCGACGCCAAAATTGCGTCGCAATTTGCATCGCAAATTTTTTTTTTTTTTTTTTTTTTTAGCGACGCACTATAGCGTCGCTAATTCATCGTTAATACATGTTTTTAATAATTTTTGAAAACATAGTGACGCCATTAAATGCATTGCTGAAGCGTCGCTAAATTGGTGCCATCACCTGGCGGGAAAAAATTTTTATTTCTAATAATTACGTCGCTAAGGCATCGTAATAATTTTTAATAATTTAAATAGATTAAAAAAAACTTATTACAATATTGCGATGCAACAATTGTGTCGCAATTATTTTTAAATATTTTTAAATGAAAATATTTAAATTTATTATAATAATTGCGATGACAAATGGCATCGTAATTTATTTAATAATTTATAAATGATTATATTTATAATTAATGTTAATAATTGCGACGAGAAATGGCGTCGCAATTTATTTTATAAAATTTTTAATTACATAAACTTATTTAAAAAAGATTGCGACGATCGTCGACGATCCAACGGTTGCGATCGATCCAAGCCCTGATTCCGATCGGCGACGACCGATCGCGGACCGCAGCTATCGGTCCGATCGGCAAAGATCCGACGGTTGCGATCGATCCAAGCCCTGATCCCGATTGGTCACGACCTATCTCGGACAATTGCAATCCATCCCAGATCAACGATGATCCGACGGTTGCGATCGATCCAAGCCCTGATTCCGATCGGCGACGACCGATCGCGGACGCAGCTATCGGTCCGATCGGCAAAGATCCGACGGTTGCGATCGATCCAAGCCCTGATCCCGATTGGTCACGACCTATCTCGGACAATTGCAATCCATCCAGATCGACGATGATCCGACGGTTGCGATCGATCCAAGCCCTGATCCCGATCGGCCACGACCGATCTCGGACCGTGGCGATCCGTCTGAAATCGGCGACGATCCAACGGTTGCAATCGATCCAAGCCCTGATCCCGATCGGCCATGACCTATCTCGGATAGTTGCAATCCGTCCCAGATCGATGACGATCCGATGGTTGCGATCGATCCAAGCCATGATCCCAATCGGCCACGACCTATCTCGGACAGTTGCAATCCGTCCCAGATCGACGACGATCCGACGGTTGCGATCGATCCAAGCCTTGATCCCGATCGGCCACGACCGATCTCGGACAGTTGCAATCCGTCAGAGATCGGTGCCGATCCGACTGTTGCAATCGATCCAAGCCCTGATCCCGATCGGCCACGACCGATCTCGGACAGTTGCAATCCGTCAGAGATCGGCGCCGATTCGACTATTACGATCGATCCAAGCCCTGATTCCGATCGGCGACGACCGATCGCGGATCGCGGCTATCGGTCCGATCGGCAAAGATTCGACGGTTGCGATCGATGCAAGCCCTGATCCCGATCAGCCACGACCTATCTCGGACAGTTGCAATCCGTCCCAGATCAACGATGATCCGACGGTTGCGATCGATCCAAGACCTGATCCCGATCGGCCACGACCGATCTCGGACCGTGGCGATCCGTCCAAAATCGGCGACGATCCAACGGTTGCGATCGATCCAAGCCCTGATCCCGATCGGCCACGACCTATCTCGGACAGTTGCAATCCGTCCCAGATCGATGATGATCCGACGGTTGCGATCGATCCAAGCCTTGATCCCGATCGGCCACGACCGATCTCGGACCATGGCGATCCGTCTGAAATCGGCGACGATCCAACGGTTGCGATCGATCCAAGCCCTGATCCCGATCGGCCACGACCTATCTCGGACAGTTGCAATCCGTCCCAGATCGACGATGATCCGATGGTTGCGATCGATCCAAGCCCTGATCCCGATCGGCCACGACCGATCTCGGACCGTGGCGATCCGTCCGAAATCGGCGATGATCCAACGGTTGCGATCGATCCAAGCCCTGATCCCGATCGGCCACGACCTATCTCGGATAGTTGCAATCCGTCCCAGATCGATGATGATCCGACGGTTGCGATCGATCCAAGCCCTGATCCCGATCGGCCACGACCGATCTCAGACCGTGGCGATCCGTCCGAAATGAGCGACGATCCAACGGTTGCGATCGATCCAAGCCCTGATCCCGATCGGCCACGACCTATCTCGGACAGTTGCAATCCGTCCCAGATCGACGATGATCCGATGGTTGCGATCGATCCAAGCCCTGATCCCGATCGACCACGTACGACCGATCTCGGACCATGGCGATCCGTCCGAAATCGGCGACGATCCAACGGTTGCGATCGATCCAAGCCGTGATCCCGATCGGCCACGACCTATCTCGGATAGTTGCAATCCGTCCCAGATCGACGACGATCCGATAGTTGCGATCGATCCAAGCCGTGATCCCGATCGGCCACGACCGATCTCGGACAATTGCAATCCGTCAGAGATCGGCGCCGATCCGACTGTTGCGATCGATCCAAGCCCTGATTCCGATCGGCGACGACCGATCGCGGACCGCGGCTATCGGTCCGATCGGCAAAGATCCGACGGTTGCGATCGATCCAAGCCCTGATCCCAATCGGCCACGACCGATCTCGGACCGTGGCGATCCGTCCGAGATCGGCGACGATCCAACGCTTGCGATCGATCCAAGCCCTGATCCCGATCGGCGACGACCGATCGCGGACCGCGGCAATCGGTCCGATCGACGATCCGAGGGTTGCGATCGATCCAAGCCCTTATTCTGATCGGTCACGATCGATTTTGGACCGATCGCTATTTAACATAATTAATTTTTTTAAATATATAACGACGCAAAGGGTTGCATCGTATTTTTTTAATATGATAATTATAATATATAAAAAATTAACTTTAATTCAAATAATTACGATGCAACAAGTACGTCGCTATATTAAAACATAATTTTCCAAATTAATATTTTCGCTTATTACATCGCTAATGCGTTGCTATTTAACATAATTAATTTTTTAAAAAGATTGCAACTCAATGTGTTACGTCGTAATTATTTTTTTCATATTTATAATTTATCAAATTTAATTTTATTTAAAATTATTGCGACGCATTTATTACGTCGCTATATTAAAAATAATTTAATTTATTTTCTGGTTTATTGCGTCGCTAATGCGTCGCTATTTAAAATATTTAATTTTTTCCAAAATATTGTGACGCACTGGGTGGCGTCGTAATATTTTTTAAAATATTAGTACTGTAAAAAATATAATTCCATTTAAATTATTTGCGATGCAATTGTGTCATCGCTAAATTAAAAATAATTTTCCTATTTTTTCTAGTTTATTGCGTCGCTAAGGCGTCGCTATTTAAAATATTTAATTCTTTTCAAAATATTGCGACGCACTGGTTGGCGTCGCAATATTTTTTACAATATTACCACTGTAAAAAATATAATTTCATTTAAATTATTTGCGACGCAATTGTTGCGTGCTATATTAAAAATAATTTTTCTATTTTCCAATTTTATTGCGTCGCTATGGCGTTGCTATTTTAAATATTTAATTCTTTTAAAAACATTGCGATGCACTGTTATGCGTCACAATATTTTGTAAACTATTTATACTTTAAACAATATTATTTCATTTAAATTATTTGCGACGCATTTGTTGCGTCGCTAAATAAAAAATTATTTTTCTTATTTTCTAATTTATTGCGTCGCTAATGCGTCGCTATTTAATATATTTAATTCTTTTAAAAACATTGCGACGCAATGTGATGCGTCGCAATATTTTTTTCGATAATTATATTTTATAAAATTTAATTTAATTTCAATTATTTGCGACGCAATTGGTGCGTCGCTAAATTAAAATAATTTTTTAATTATCTATTTTATTGCATCGCTATTTAAAATATTTAATTCTGTAAATAAATTGCGACGCAATATTTGCGTCGCAATATTTTTATTGATATTTATATTTCATAAAAAATTAATTTAAAAATATTGTGACGCAATATTTGCGTCGTAATATTAAAAATTTAATTTTTTTTTAATTTTTTGTTAATTGAGTCGCTAATGAGTCGCTAATGTGTCGCAATATTTTGTTGTCACGAAGGCGTCGCAAAGAGGTCGCAATTTAGCGACGCAATTTTGCGTCGCTAAATTTGCGTCGCTATTTCGGTATTTTCTTGTAGTGTTTGCAATGCCACCTTGGGAATTTGTCATCCAGTCATCCTCATACCTTCAGCATTAATCTAGGGCATCTTGTACCCTTTGCTTATTTGTTGGTAGATCTATTGCACGCCCATGCTTATTGTCTTAACCTGACATGAGAATGAAGGTAACAAGGGAAGGAAGACGATGAATAAAGTATCCAGAGGAAAGAAAAACGAAGGTGACATTTGGAAGCAATTTGTAAACCCGTAACCATACTTACCATATCCATACACTTGCTTCAAGTGAGCTCTTCATGGTTGAGAGGAGGATACCGTTTTACTTTATGTTGCTGTGCTGTTCTAATTGCTAGTTATTTTTTGACTCAGCATTGCCAGCACATGCCATTTGTGTCACCATGCAATACTTGATGAGTACATGTAAAAATCGTATCTCATATTTTTTCAAAATGCATCAGTTAAAGCAAGTATTTATGTCTAATATCTGATAGAGAAACTGGCATGAAGATATAGAATCTATGCAATGGAAATTATTGGCTTTAATCAACTATAATAAGTCTATACTACAAGAGGAAATGCATACTTTTAAACTAATGAGAGTGCATAACTGAATTCTTATGATCTAAGTTTGGACAATCCCCTATCATAACTGAATTTCCATTTTCTCCTATCATATTCTTTCACTTTTCTTGCTTTACGTATTCCTCTCGAGATTATTCATTGCATGTAATACGAATACTATAATATTCCTTTCTGCTAATGCTGCAGGAAGCATGGTTATGATTAGATTTTCTTTCTATTTTTTATTTAACTTAACAAATTTAGGGCTACTTTGGGCTGCCACACTTCTGTTCAGAACATAACTCAGGGTGTCTTTTATATGTACACATAAAAACTCATTGAATCTTGCAACTGAGTTTCAATCAATCACCATGTCTGGCAATATAAATCTCACTAATTACACCAATCTCTGAGAAGGTTTCATGTGCACATAATGTAAATTTTGATATGAAAGTTAGGCCTGCTATATCTTCTAAATTATTACATTTTATTACCAACAACAATAAATTACTTTTGATTAAATACATCAACTTACTAATTTTCATTGTAAAATAGAAGTTGTGTTCATATAAGTCATCCCAAAATGAGCGGGATCGTTAATGGTTGTATGCAAGGTTGAAGGATGGATTGCCTAATCCTAATTTTATTAACGGTTTGGAGGAATTTATTGTGTTTGCTTGTAATCAACCGTATTGGATGGATGGTCCTCTGATTAGATGCCCCTGTAATTTAAAGAATTACAGAGGAGATATGGCGATGTTCCTGCTGAGCACATCGATGAGATGAGGCAATCCTTTATAAATCAGGTTCGGCAGGAGTTTCAGCAGCCGCTTGCGACCTCAGAACACTTTGGCCTCATACCTAACTCCCTCACGGAGGATCAATTGCTAAAGGCAACGAAAATTTGGCCTCATGCCTAACTCCCTCATGGAGGATGATTGCTCAAAGCAACAGAAATTCGACCTCATGCCTAACTTCCTCACGGAGGATCAATTGCTCAAGACAACGAAAATAGAACTTTGAAAAAATAATTTTTTATATATTCATATTCTATTCTTTCATCGTTTCAAGAGAAGGGTTTTATAGACCTCTCATGCCATTAGAAGGTAAGTGCAACAATTAGAGTAATAAATGATAGGGATTACAAAATATGGTAGAATTACAGAGAAAAAATCTTCTTCACTTCATTTGATTTGACCAAAATGATAGCAGCAATATATAGTTCCAATTGGAGGTGAGGGACCACAAGCAAAGAAGGAAGCTTTGGGATGACATCCTTCTTTCTTTCCTTTTATCAACAAGGTCCATATGAGGCTCAAGATCCTTTCTAGAATGGTTGAGATGCTGATCTTTATTTCCATTAAGGCGTAGCAGGGGACCACCGATTTCTTTCTTGTGGGGTCACCTAAGGTTGCCAACATTATAGGTGGCGACATGGAGGAAGAAGATTGATTCGACGTCATCAATCCAGATGAAGGCGGATCCAATGGAGGGAGAAGATTGATTCAACATCATCAATCCTAGTATAGGCGGATCCAATCCATGCAGAGCTCCAAGGGTAGGGTATGAATAAGGTTGGAGAAGATCAAATGGTTGTCCAATACTGCCTAATCTGAAGGGGCTTCTTTTGAACATCTTTTAGTAGGGTTTCAACAAGAGTAATACACTTTCCTTGAATTATTACAAGTCTCAAATAAAATAAAAATGCATGACCTGGGCATTGGACTAAACCAAACTTGATTAACTTAGTAATAGATTGGACTCAACCAACTAGGAAAGAAAGAAAAAATTATAGGACTTCTAGGGTTCAGAGATCCAAATGAAATCCTGCAGCCTTTTTCTCACTTTTGCTCCTGCACCAGTCGTGAACGATTTTTGGCTGATTTCCTTTTGGGGTGTCGTGAGGCTTTTCTTCAGTTCAATTTAAGCATGGGTGTCGTAGCTCTGTAATTAGGGTGTCTTCATATTTTAACTGGGGTGTCATGAATGATTTTTGGCCGATTTTCTCCTGGGGTGTCGCGAGGCTTTTCTCCAGCATCCGTTTTAAGCACGGGTGACATAGCTTTGTTGCTAGAATGTTTTAATGTTTCAATTGGGGCATCATAGCTCTTTTTTTGGGTGATTTCCTCCTATTACGTCGTCAAGCATATCCGTTTAAGCACTGATGTCATAGCTCTATAACTAGGGTATCTTTATATTTTAATTGGAGTGTCGTGTGCCTTCCTTCAACCTCTGAAAAATAACATTTCAAATTTGTAGTTATGCTCATTTTAAAAAATTTATCATTAATACATATATAAAATAAATAATTTATTATACTTACTTGATAACGTCGATGCTCCTCAATCAAAATGGATCCCGCTGTGTGACAGGAAAGACTAGTGCTCAGATCACCTTTCTCAGATCAACGGTTCAAGCTAGCTGTGGCCGACCTCTTATGCCACTCAAGATCCACCTGATGCCTTCCTTCAGCCTCTGAAAAATAACATTTCAAATTTGTAATTATGCTTATTTTAAAAAAATTATCATTAATAGTATATAACATAAATAATTTATTATACTTACTAGATAACGTCGATGCTCCTCAATCGAAATGGATCCCTCTATGTGGCAGGAAAGACTAGTGCTCGGACCACCTTTCTCGGATCAGCGGTTCAAGCTAGCATGGTCGACCTCTTATTCCACTCAAGATTCACCCACTTCTGCTGCCAGTCATCCCATATTGAATCGAAGATATGAACGGAGCATTTCGATGCCCTCCACCAGTGACATAAATTATCAAAGTATCAAAAACGAGCAAGTAAAGTCGAATCCCTTCTAACAAAAGGAGTTAGGGCTGGATCCTACTCAAATTCTTTCTGAAAGCAAAAAAATTATGAATATAAAGAAAGTAACAAATAAATAATGACATTGTGAATGCAATTAAGAACCATGTAATTCATGTATACTAACCTTATACATATAATTCTATATTAGAATCGAAACAGAAATCAAAATAATCCAAAGATGTTTATAATAATAAACGTAGCTAGCTGATATAATAAATGAATAAATTTTAAATTCTATCAACATAAGGGTAATTATAAGTTACGTACCTAAAACTCTATCTAATAAAACTCCCTCACCTTCATGCTATAGATTATGACATATGGCGCATAACACCCTTTTCTTTTTTATATTCTGCATGCCATCTCATATCTGAAGCTATATCCTCTGATTGATACATTTTTGCAACCATGGTACCAATGAAAAGTAATGCATTTTTTGAAAGACATTGGTCTCGTTCTAGTTAAACTTCTCCTTGTCATAAACCAGGGTATATCATAAACTTTATAAAACTCTAAATCTGCATCTACACCCCAATAAAGCATGCAATTATTCTTGCAACGATCAATCTTCTGAACAGGTAAACCAAGCCCATGCAATAATTTTTTGTTTTATAAAATGTATTAGTCATAACATTATCAGATGGCAGTACCTCCTTCATTATTCTGACAACTAAATCAAATGCCGCTTCAGATAAGTGATGTTCAACCTTAATGTTTAGCAACCGAGCTGCTACAGATAGTTGCGAATGAGTTCACGCTCAGGCCATAATTGTTCATCCATCATAATGATCTCTTTATGTATGATTCGAACTCTTTTTTAAATGAAGAGTTTAATCAATTTTATATAATGACTTACAATTTAGATGACGATATATCTCAACCTTAATGACATATAGAATTAAAGACACTCGCATAACAATGTGTAAAATATGGCATAATGTCCGGTAATGCCATCTAAGATTCAAGATCCCATGATTCAACATTGTCCATGTTTTAGTAATTCCACTCGTAATCGCTAGTAACATTTCATTTTTGCGGAAAAATTTTCTTTCAAGATGCTTGTACAACAACCAAATATCCAAGATATCCCAATGAAAAATAAAAGTAAAAATGAGCCTATCGAACGATGCCTTGCAAAGTAAATATGGGCCTATCATTGAATGTTTCCTGTACTCCAATCAAAGATAAAGTTATCATACGTAATCCCCAACTGTGTAGTTTGGAAACAAACTTTGTCACCCCAGAATATCTCATATAGATCATGCCATAGTTATCATATATAAATGCCATTAGATAAATGCCCAATCATTACAGTGACTCCATTCATAATGATATTCAAAGTAACATCCTTTATTGAAATTTCATAATGACTTTTGGCCAGAAGGCCTACAGAAATTACGTTCAACAAGAACGTTGGGCAAAAATGACAATCATTTAGTACAATGACATTTCTATTGAAAACTATTTCAAGAACTCCTAATGCCAGAACTGGAACTAATCTTCCATCGCCGACATTAAGGAATCTTTCATTGTCCTCAAATCTTCTAGTGACCTGTAGTCCCTGCAATGAATTGCAAATGTTAAAAGGACTCCCGGTATCCAATACCCAGGTCTGATTATCATATATAGAAAAATTATAAGGTGTTATCATATAAATACCTTGTTGAGCAACATCTTGCCCCTTTTTCTTCTTTGGCCTGTTTGGATCAAGTGTGGCAATGTAAAGAGGACAGTTCCTCTTCCAGTGCCCTTGCATCTTGCAGTGAAAGCATTCAGCTTGACTTTTATCAACTTTCTTCTTCTGCATCTGACCCCTTATAGATGTCCTAGCAGTTGCACCTTTTATTATTCTTTTTCTTCTTCCCTTTCCCAAAGGGTTACGCCCTACCTTAGATCCTTCAACCACATTAACCAAACCCTTAGAGAGCTGGTTATCCTTCTCAAAGTTCTGTAACAACCCCAACAAACCGTGGTAGTTGACTGCAGGCTTTGTCATTCGAAAATGAGTAAGGAAAGGTCGGAAGGATGGAGGCAAGGAATTCAGGATCGCATCTTTTCCCAACTGCTCATGTAAGGGAAAGCCGAGCTTGCTTAGGAGTTCTATCTTCTCGATCATGTACAATACATGATCAGTGACAGGAGATCCATCCCTCATTCGAGCATTGAAAATAGCACAACTAGTCTTGTGCCTTTCAACGTCATCGGGTGTGCCGAAAGATTCATTCAACACTTGAATGATTTCTTTGATAACAATTATGAAAAATATAGTTGTTAATTTCTTTAGGAATTTATAGATTTAAACCATATATAAGAATTGGTGGAAGGTATGAATTAGTGGGCATCCAAATAGAGGTGGTTGAGATGATCACATTCAGTGATAAATTTTATGGATATTGATGAATATAATCATCTTAACTTTGTTCTCTTATAAAATGATATCTAATTTCAATGTGTTTAGTTCTTGAATATTGGATTGAATTTTTAGTTAAGTTGATTGCACTAGTATTGTCACATCTAATAGGTGTTTTATCAAGTGTTATGCCATAATCTTCAAGTTGTCGCTTAATCCAAAGGATTTGAGCACAACAACTTTCAGCTACAACATATTCTGCTTCAGTAGTAGATAATGCACCGAATTTTGCTTTTTACTAAACCAAGAGATTAAGTTACTTCCTAAAAATTGACATGCACCACTTGTACTTTTTTTATCTAGTTTACATCCAGCATAATCAGAATCTGAATAAGCAATCAAATTAAGTGTTGAATCTCTATAATACCATAACACTACATTTTTTGTTCCACTTAGATAGCTTAGTATTCTTTTTACAGCAATTAAGTGAGATTCTTTATGTTCTGATTGAAAGCTAGCACATAAACAAACAGCAAACATGATATCAGTCTACTTGCGGTTAAGTAAAGTAAAGATCTGATCATACCTCTATAATATTTTTAATTTCTCTTTCCGTTTCATTACGGCAAAAATTAAACTCACCGTAATAAACTTACTTATTACGACGAAAGAGATCATCTAATAAAATAATCCAAACACTAAATTATGATAAATTTTGCCAAACATATGCGACTGTTCTCCATAATTTTGCAATATACCTAATAAAGGTATATATTAGTCATACATTATCAGTGACTCATACCTATGGCATTGTCGTCTAGGCCATGTAAATGAAAAGCGTTTAACCAAGTTACATAATGATGGATACTTGGGCTCATTCGATTGGAAATTGTTTGAGGAATGCAAATCATGCTTACTTGGCAAGATGACCAAGTCACCTTTTACTAGAAAAGGCAAGCGAGCAACTGAATGTTTGGGTTTAGTACATACAGATGTATGTAGACCCATCAACATTCAATCCATAGAAGGTTTTTCTTATTTTATCATATTCATAGATGACCATAGTAGATATGGTTATGTGTTTCTGATGAAGCACAAATCTGAAACCTTTGAAAAGTTCAAAGAATTCAGATGTGAAGTAGAAAAATAAACTAGCAAAAGTATTAAGATACTTCGATCAGATCGAGGTGGTGAATACTTGAGCCATCAGTTCATAGATTATTTGAAAGAAACCGCTATCATATGTAATATATTATAGGTCTAACAGGGTTTGGTGAATCTAATTTTCTGTCACAATAGACCTGAAGGTATATTAAGAGATAGGTATATTAAGAAATATGGTTATAACGAATTTGTTTAGAGTAGATAATACACTTTGTACATCAACTTTGGTTCAATCTGTAACTGAGTTAAATATACGTTTTTAAAGAACTTACTATTATATACCCATAACAATGATATAGATCAAGTTACCGTAGGATGGTCATCTTGAGTAATGATTAGTTTAATCTAGATTCTACAAACCAAACAAAACATTTCCTAAATGCCACGCAAACAAAAAGATGCAAACGATTCTTAAATTTGGATTTCGCTGTTACCGTAGCTCAGACGGAGTAGACTAAAGCATTATTGCTTCTGAAGAGAGAGTACCATGGCATTAATAAAATATAAAATATGGGTGACAGTGATAGTCAAATGGCTACTTGATTCGTAAGCCTATTCTCGAGATAACTATGGTACTCCACATTTAGTCTCACATTAAAGGAGAGATGAATATGTTATATGCTTATAACTCAAGTTCACTTGTTATCCATTAAGATGATACCTCACATTTAGTTCCATATTGGATAGAAGAGGGATGAGTTATGTGCTTATAACTCAAGTTCACTTGCTACCCATTAACTTTCACTCGAGTTTTTGGGCCAGTGATTTTAGTTCGTTAAGCATTACAATTTCAAATTTGGAAAAGAAGGGTCGAGACATGTTGTTTGGTGACATGGTGGCTGTAGCAATTATAAGTTTAGCAAAGTGGAGAAAGTTAGAAAGTGATATGGTGTTCATACCGACAAAAAGAAAAAAAAAATAAAAATTAAAAAATAAATTAAACATGATTCGAATCATGGACTTATATCCATAATAGCAAAGATATTAAAATTTTCACCTTCATCAAGAAAATAAGGGATTACAAGGATTATTTCTTAATAGACTTTCTTTGACATCCATATACCCATGTACACTTAATAAAATGAGAACACTCATCTCAAGATCAATATTACATTATGCTTATATAGAAAAAAAAATCTGGAGTATCCTATATAAATAAAATATTATTAATCCTAAACATATCAAGAATCATATCTGTTGACCCAATTGATGATTTTGATGATTAATAAAACTATTTGAGTATAACTAATGGAGGCTCTAATGATTTTGATTAAGTGTTTCAGATTATAAGTCTATTGAATGATCAAAATCAGGAGTTACATCGTGTTCTGAATCGAATCTAATGTCTAGGTAAGATTGCAGACATTAGAGTCGACTCTGAGAATCACAGAGCCGACTCCGGATCTGGCACGGAAGTTAGAGTCGACTCTGAGACTGTTAGAGTTGACTCTCACAGAAGAAACAGAATGTCAATTTTTCTGGCCCCGACCTAGAGTCGACTTCGGGTAAGTTAGAGTCGACTCCAGAAAAGTTTCTTGTCGACCCCAGAAAAGTCAGAGACGACTCCAGAAATAACGTTTTAAAGTGCTTCGAGTTAGAGCCGACTCCAAAAAAGTTAGAGTCGACTCCAACCCACCTGGAACGAAAAATCAAATTGCCAGATCAGCTCTAACGGTAATATTTCTATTTTACCTTATTTCTAACAGATATATTTTGTTACAAGGTACACTCCAATGGATAGTTTTCTTTCAAAAATGGCTTGAAAGAAATCTATAAAAAGGGAAGACTATCATTCAAAAAACAAGAACGGAAGAAGAGAGAAAAACGGAAAAACAAAGAGGAAATTTAAAAATAGAGAAATCCCATTTCAAAAATCCGAAAAAGAGAGAGCCTGAATCTTAAGAGAAAACCTTCTAGCTCAAATCCACTCCACTCCAAAAAGGCTCAAGAGGAATCCAAGGCATTCAAATCAAAGTTTTGGTGGATTTCCCAACTTGGAGAAAGAGGATTCATTTCTTGCTTTTCAACCCTTCTCAACTGCTTCAACTGTGAAAAATCGGAGCTGAGGCTTGATTCAACCAGCAAGGAGAAGAAGAAAAGAAGAAAAGAAGAAAAGCTCAAAAGCCAACCATCTACAAATCAGGCTTTTCTAAACCTTGTTATTCTTATATTTGATTATCTGCTCATTAAGGAGCTTTGTAATTGAAAAACAATATTTCATTTGTTTGTATCTAGTTCAATCTGGGGGATTGAACTAGTGGAGGTAGTCTTACCTCAGTACAAGCTTGGTAAAGCTTGTGTTAGGGTTTTGTGCTGGTGAGCCCTTGAAAACCAGCTGGGTTCGTTGTGCGCCCGAGAAACAATAAGTTTGAGTTGTGAGCTTGTAAAACAACTCGGCTGTAATCAGGTTGATTATAGTATGGACCCAAGTGAATCTTGGGAGTGGACGTAGGTGTTGGATACACCGAACCACTATAAAATCTTTGTGTTTGCCGTGCTTTCATTGACTCTTTCTTTATCTTTTTTTATTCACTGCACTTTGTATTTACATTGATATTGCCTTCATTCATCTTAAGTAAACTATTTTAAAAGGCGAATATTTTAAAGAACCCAATTCACCCCCCCTCCTCTTGGGTTGTCATTTGGGCCAACATATCTTTTATTAAGCTATTAAACATAAAACAAACCCATCAATTGAGCATAATAGAATCCAAAAACTATAAAATATTAAATTATTTTAATGTATATTTATATAAGCTCATATGATTAATTAGAATATATTAATTAAATTCATTCACCTAATTTATTTGTTTGTTCCAAAAGGATTGATGATGAGGAAGATACGAACATTCTCGAAAACAATCTTGAAAAACTTAATATAGATGTATCTTCAGATCATGAACAAGAAGCTAAAGATAATGATTCTCCTAATGTTGATGTTATTGATACTAATCATAATGATATAGATCTCCTAGAGATTGGAGATATGCCTATGGTCATCCCAAGGAATTGATTATAGGTGATCCATCTCAAGGAGTAAGAACTAGATCATCAATGAGAAATATCAATAATCATCTTGCATTTGTATCTCAAATTGAACCTAAAACTATTGAAGAAGCTGAAAAAGATAATAATTGGATGTTAGCTATGCAAGAAGAATTAAATCAATTTACTAGAAATAATGTATGGACTTAGTGATAGACCTAAAGATCATTCTGTTATAGGATCAAAATGGGTATTTAGAAATAAATTAGATGAAAATGGCATAGTAATTAGAAACAAAGCTAGATTAGTTGCAAAAGGATATAATCAAGAAGAAGGAATTGATTTTGATGAAACTTTTGCACCTGTAGCTAGATTAGAAGCAATTAGGCTATTACTTGCATTTGCATGTCATATGAACATTCAATTTATTTCAAATGGATGTTAAAAGTGCATTTTTAAATGGATTTATAAATGAAGAAGTTTTGTTGAACAACCACCGGGTTTTGAAGATCATGAATTTCCAAATCATGTTTTTAAATTACACAAAGCACTATATGGTTTAAAACAAGCACCTAGAGCTTGGTATGATAGATTAAGTAAATTTTTAATTGAAAATGATTTTCAAGAGGAAATGTTGATAAAACACTATTTTTGAAAAGAAAAGATAAAGATTTATTAGTAGTACAAATATATGTTGATGATATTGTATTTGGTGCTACTAACAATCTTTATGTCAAGAATTTGCTAAGTTAATGCAGGGAGAATTTGAAATGAGCATGATGGGAGAACTCAACTTCTTCCTTGGACTTCAAATCAAACAAAGCAAAGAGGGAATCTTTCATCAACCAAACAAAGTACACAAAGAAATTCTCAAGAAGTTTGGTATGGAATCAATCAAACCCCTTGGAACACCAATGAGTCCTTCATGCAAGCTGGACAAAGATGAAGAAGGTAAGAAAGTTGATCAAAAATATTATAGAGGTATGATCGGATCTCTTCTTTACTTAACTGCAAGTAGACCAGATATATGTTTGCTGTTTGCTTATGTGCTAGATTTCAATCTGAACCTAAAGAATCACACTTAATTGCTGTAAAAGAATACTAAGATACTTAAGTGGAACTAAAAATGTAGGTTTATGGTATTCTAGAGACTCAACATTAAATTGATTGCTTATTCTGATTCTGATTATGCTGGATGTAAATTAGATAGAAAAAGCACAAGTGGTGCATGCCAATTTTTAGGAAGTAACTTAATCTCTTGGTTTAGCAAAAAGCAAAATTCGGTGCATTATCTACTGCTGAAGCAGAATATGTTGCAGCTGGAAGTTGCTGTGCTCAAATCCTTTGGATTAAGAGACAACTTGAAGATTATGGTATCACACTTGATAAACACCTATTAAGATGTGATAATACAAGTGCAATAAATCTAACTAAAAATCCAATTCAACATTCAAGAACAAAGCACATTGAAATTAGATATCACTTTATAAGAGAACATGTAGCTAATAATGAAATTTGTCTTGATTATGTTAATACTGAAGAACAATTAGCTGATATATTTACAAAACCCTTAAGTGAAGAGAGATTTTGTTATCTTAGAGGAGAATTAGGAGTTTGTGATCCTTTGGAATAGTTTTCTGAAACTCTTAAGGACATCTATCTAGATTTCATCAATTTCTTGAAAAATCTCGATATTCAATAAGGAAATCTATCTAGATCTTGATTCATTGTTTCCCCAATTGCTAAGGAACATTTATCTAGAATTTGATGATTAATTTGAATAGTTTCAGATCCTTGAAACTTGATTTTTTATCTCTGAAACTGTTAGAGTCGACTCTGACAGTTTGTGGAGTCGACACCTTAGTTTTTGATGTTCTGTCTAAGCAATTAGAGCCGACTCTGGCTTTTGTAGAGCCGACTCTAATTCGAGCGCTGACAGACTTTCTGGTTCGGAGCCGACACCCAGTTTTTGGGAGTCGACTCTAAGTCGAGCTAGGTCAAAAATAAAAAGGCGGAGTCGACCCCAAATCATTCCATCCGTCTCCCAAAACCTCTCCAAAAAGCTCCAAAGCCTTTCCAACTTCCCAATCTTCTCAAACCTTTGATTAAACTTTCCAATCTCTCAATGGCACCTAAGAGGCGGTTTCGTCGGTGGAGCGTCCGTTCCCACGAGGCGACGCACTATTCGGAGGCAACCCTCGCCATCCTCCTCTTCGGCCACTCAAGAAGATTCCCCTCCTTCACCCTCTTCACCCAAAGTTGATCATTTAGCCGGTAAGACTATTACAACTGGAAGAAAGGTCAATTTTGATTTTTTTGAGTCGAAGGCTTCTATAGGAAGATGTTTGAAAGAAATGGGGTGGGAAAAGATTTGCTCATTAGATATCCCACTTATCCAGCCTTAGTGAGAGAGTTTTACAATGTTTAAGTAGAGGAGAAGGCGGTTTAATCAGTATAGTAAGAGGAACAAGAGTTACAATAACCGCTGAAATCTTGGAAATTTGTTGAAATGCCCACAATGGTATTATGGAATATCAACATGATGATAGAAGTGGAGCATTGACAAGAATGTTAGGGAGGGATGTAACCGAGTTTGAGGAAATCCTTGCAAATCAATTAAATCTGGAACTCAGGTTACTACATAATATTGTGGAAGAATTTATTTCCAAAATTGGTAGATTTGAGTATGTCTCGGAGCGAGACATTCTTTTGATGGATTGTATAATTACTGGAAGGCCAGTCAACTTAGCTGGCATGATGATTGGATATATGGCAGAGGCAGCTACAAAGAAAAGATCTACACTGCCATATGGTATGATTTTGACATTAATCTTTAGAAGCCAAGGTGTGCTTATTATGGAGAATGAACCCCTAAGAAAATTGAGGCACACTGACTATTATAGTTCTCTACTATTCATCGGATGGGCTTCAAGAAGTTGAATGGTGTATGGATGAAAGGAGGAAGAGAGGAAAGAGCTGAAAGAGATAGAGCAGAAGAGACCAGAGTAGAAGACATCCCTGGACCATCCACTGTGGGACCATCAGTCCCTGATCCATCTATTGCGGGACCATCTTCAGCTGGACCTTCAGAGGCCGGACCTAGTACTGTTCCCTCACCTCCACATCAGTCTATTGCGCTTCTGGGAGATTCTCTGATGAACAGATTGGTCAGTTGAGAGCTTTGCTTGCTGAATATGATAGTCAGAGATCTCATGAGATTAATCAATTAAAAGAAGACTTTAATCAGTTGAAAGAAGAACTTAATTCGAGACTGGACATGATCTCCTTTTCCATAAGCAATTCTGTTGAATCCTTTGGTGCTGAACTTCACAAAATCTTTGAAAGGATGGAAGGCATTGCTGATGGGTCGGGATCTTATGTTCATGCAACTGGTCAACTGAAGAAGGACATTGACCTTGCAGTCTCACAATTGAAGCTTGTCTTGAAAACTTTAAGAAATCTCAAAAGATGATGTAATGGAAATCATAGGTCACTTGAAGAAAATTGTATTCAAACATATCTGACCTTGATTTGATTTGATAGTTTGTATTTAGGAAGTTTTTGAGTATCTAATGTATTTCATTTTGGAATGTACATGAATCAACTAATGTAATGTTCTTACTTATGAAATGCAATTTCACATTTTCAAATATTGACTGCTTGAATCCCTATGTCTTATTAACCTTCTTTATCTAATACTCTCCTTATTGCTGATAACAAAAAAGGGGGAGAGATGGTTGAATATGCAAAAAGAAAGAAAATTTTAATGAAGATGGTTGATATGCATAAAGAAAGAAAGAAAGGGGGAAATAATTGTTTATGCAAAAAAAGAACTTGAAATTTAATCAGTTCAATTAAAATTGATTTTATATATAGGGGGAGCTATTCAATGCAGGGGGAGCTTAACAAAAGCTCAATTGCAATTTTCTGTACATTTAGTTTAAATGTTCATAATTGATGGATTATATGAACTCATGCACAATTTTAAAAGTTTACTTTGAATATTGGCATCAAATCCTTAATTAAAAATGTTTAAGTTTAAAATGACTATAATCTTTAGTTCGAATGAATTTTTGAATGCATATACTCAAAGTTTTTGTTATCATCAAAAAGGGGGAGATTGTTGACCCAATTGATGATTTTGATGATTAACAAAACTATTTGAGTATAACTTTGAAGGCTCTAATGATTTTGATTAAGTGTTTCAGATTATAAGTCTATTGAATGATCAAAATCAGGAGTTAATCGTGTTCTGGATCGAATCTAATGTCTAGGTAAGATTGCAGACATTAGAGTCGACTCCGAGAATCACAGAGCCGACTCCGGAACTGGCACGGAAGTTAGAGTCGACTCCGAGACTGTTAGAGTCGACTCTCACAGAAGAAGCAGAACGTCGATTTTTCTGGCCCCGACCTAGAGTCGACTCCGGGTAAGTTAGAGTCGACTCCAGAAAAGTTTCTTGTCGACCCCAGAAAAGTCAGAGACGACTCCAGAAATAATTTTAAAGTGCCTCGAGCTAGAGCCGACTCCAGAAAAGTTAGAGTCGACTCCAACCCACCTGGAACGAAAAATCAAATTGCCAGATCAGCTCTAACGGTAATATTTCTATTTTACCTTATTTCTAACGGATATATTTTGTTACAAGGTACACTCCAACGGATAGTTTTCTTCCAAAAATGGTTGAAAGAAATCTATAAAAAGGGAAGACTATTGTTCAAAAAAAGAAGAAAAAGAAAAACGGAAAAAAAAGAGGAAATCGGAAATAGACAAATCCCATTTCAAAAATCCGAAAAAGAGAGAGCCTGAATCTTAAGAGGAAAACCTTCTAGCTCAAATCCACTCCACTCCAAAAAGGCTCAAGAGGAATCCAAGGCATTCAAATCAAAGTTTTGGTGGATTTCCCAACTTGGAGAAAGAGATTCAGTTTCTTGCTTTTCAACCCTTCTCAACTGCTTCAACTGTGAAGAATCGGAGCTGAGGCTTGATTCAACCCAGCAAGGAGAAGAAGAAAAGAAGAAAAGAAGAAAAGCTCAAAAGCCAACCATCTACAAATCAGGCTTTTCTAAACCTTGTTATTCTTATATTTATTATCTGCTCATTAAGGAGCTTTGTAATTGAAAAACAATATTTTATTTGTTTGTATCTAGTTCAATCTGGGGGATTGAACTAGTGGAGGTAGTCTTACCTCGGTCAAGCTTGGTTAAGCTTGTGTTAGGGTTTTTGTGCTGGTGAGCCCTTGAAAACCAGCTGGGTTCGTTGTGCGCCCGGAAAAACAACAAGTTTGAGTTGTGAGCTTGTAAAACAACTCGCTGTAATCAGGTTGATTATAGTGTGGACCCAAGTGAATCTTGGGAGTGGACGTAGGTGTTGGATACACCGAACCACTATAAAATCTTTGTGTTTGCCGTGCTTTCATTGACTCTTTCTCTATCTCTATCTTATTCACTGCACTTTGTATTTACATTGCATATTGCCTTCATTCATCTTAAGCAAACTATTTTAAAAGGCTAATTTTTTAAAGAACCCAATTCACCCCCCCCCCCCCCTCTTGGGTTGTCATCTGGGCCAACAATATCTTTTATTAAGCTATTAAACATAAAACAAACCCTATCAATTGAGCATAATAGAATCCAAAACTATAAAATATTAAATTATTTTTAATGTATATTTATATAAGCTCATATGATTAATTAGAATATATTAATTAAATTCATTCACCTAATTTTGTTTGTTCAGTATTTTTTTATTCTTTTTTGTGTGTGTGTGTGTGTGTGTGTGTGTGTGTGTATGTGTGTGTGAGGGAGCTTATCCAGTGGCAGGTTGCATCTTATGATGCCCTAATGGGAGTTTTGTAACAATATAATGGCAAATTCTGTTCTCAAAGAGCTGTCATTATCTCTCTAAACGGTATAATTAGGACTCATGGAAAATCAAAAGTGTAGTTATTTTTATTGGTTGTCCCATGCACAAAGATGATTGGGTATGGTTATCCATTAATTGTAGCCAAGAGTAAGGTCACATCCTAAAGTGTAGAATATGGTTGGCTATACTATTCGCCCAAGATGGTTTTCTTTATTTTGGTGACGAGAGAGGTCACCTAATTTCTTTATTTGATCATCTATGCTAGACCTGAATTCTTCGCGCGTCCTATGTTTGAGATGTTTATAGCTCTATATATGCATACTAAAATCTCCTTTTCTAAATCCAAATTTATGATCATGACAAAATCTAAAAAAGATATGTAAATTTAAAAACTCATGCTTAATTATTTTTTAAAGCTTATTATATTTTTAGGATTGTATTGCCGCGGAAATTCGTTCTCCAACTCGGATGCGCTTCTGGCTCCTAATCGAAGTCGATTTTGCCCCTCGGGGTGGAACCTACAAGATAGTCGCACGCAAAGGGTGCTATAGGGGTTGCCCTCTGAGGAGACCCTCCGATGCGCAAGTCAGTGGAGATTCGTAGCAAGCAGATGTGAGGAGAAGACTCTCACAGAAGAGCTCCCCTAGATGGGTGTTCTTTCGAGAGCTCTGGGCTCAGATCGAGCTGTTCTCAGTATGATAGTGAGTAAAATGAATGAGTGTTCATGCGTGCGTACTTGAGAGGTTGGAGGGCAATGGTATTTATAGGGGATCACCTGATTCCTTGGGCATGTCATGAGGGGAGGTCTGAAAGCCATTAGGATTAAGAACGGATTTGAATCAAGTTTGTTATGAGGCTGGTAGAATCAGTATCTTTTCAGTTAGAGGATCGACGGCTGGGAGGGCTGGCCGATGCCTTGAGATTCAGCGATTGCGTAGGTTCTAGGCCATTCCTGGATATGATTCCCTGTTTTAAATTTCATTTAGTTGTAGTGGATTCGCACTCTCCCACGCCGGATTCCGCAGAGGTATTCGAGCGCCTCGGTTTGGCCGAGGCGAGGGGCAATTTGGTTTTCTAAGGTATAGAATAGCTCGGTCTGTAGAGATATGGGGACGGCTCGGGTTACCGAGGTATGAGGACGGCTTGGGTTACCGAGGTATAAAGATAGCTCGGGTCATCGGGGCGACCCGACGCCGCTGAGGGCGATTGGGTTTCGCTGCTTAGTAGATTTGACAGCTGGCCGATAGGATGTTGGGATTGGACTAGACCCAATTGTCGATGTGTGCGGTCATTAATGTAATAACGATTTTACCCCTCATCACATGCCCCCCACTCCCTAGTCCGAAGTGTAAATTTGGATATAGGGAGTAGAGTTTCGGAACAATCTTATTTGGGGGATTCAAAAAGGCGGGCAATGATAATCTCATAAATGACAGGCCGCTGTTTCATCATCATTTTTCGCCATAGCTTGAGGAGGGAATGCCTCGTTTCCAGCAGGCCGCGGTAGTGGGAGTTCCATGTGGTGGGACTTCTTTATTTTGGCACCCATATCGAAAGTTTTGGCATCTTGGGCTTTCCTTCTGAAGCGCTTATTTAAAGAGGGCTAGGGCAGCGCTCCTTCTGCAACGCCTCTTCGTCCCTGCCATAGAGATTTTCCATTCTTTCCTGAGCCCTTGCTTGCTTGTTCGTGTTCCGCCTCTTATTTAGCCAATATGAAGGGTTGGGCATATATTGGAATTAGGGTTGGGCATATACGATTTAGCATGTTCTGGGAATTTGTCAGGACTATTGGTCATGTATTTCTTGGACCTCGAGTCAGGCAACTTTGCCCCGGTCGGACTACATGGCAAAGAAACTCCATCCAGATTCGGGCAGCTTACAAGCCCCGGCCGGACCACATGGCAAAGAAACTTCATTCGGATTCGGGAAGCTTACAAGCCCTGGCCGGACTACATGGCAAAGAAACCCATCCGGATTCGGGCAGCTTACAAGCCCCAGCCGGACACATGGCAAAGAAACTTCATCCGGATTCGGGCAGCTTACAAGTCCCGGCCGGACCAAATGATAAAGAAACTCCATCCGGATTCGGGCAGCTTACAAGCCTCGGCCGGACCAAATGGCAAAGAAACTTAGGTCGGATTCGGGCAGCTTACAAGCCCCGACCGGCGCTGAAGTATGTAAGCCTCACCAAAGCCAAAGTGTCTCTAATTAAAAGCCTTGGCCAGAGCCGAAGTGCATCTCTAATTGAAAGCCTCGGCCGAAGCCGAAGCACATCTGTTACTATCATGAACCTCGGCTAGAGCCGGAGTGCGTCTCTTACCAAAATCCTCGGCCAAACCGAGTGATTTATTATTTGAAGGCTCGGCAACACCGAGTAAATTATTATTTGGAAGCCTCGGTTACAACCGAGTAGCATCTTGGGAAGGCTCGGCAACACCGAGTAATTTATTATTTGAAGGCTCGGCAACACCGAGTAATTTATTATTTGAAGGCCGGCAACATCGAGTAAATTATTAGCCTCGGTTACAACCGAGTAGCATCTTGGGAAGGCTCGGCAATACCAAGTAATTTATTATTTGAAGGCTCGGCAACACCGAGTAATTTATTATTTGAAGGCTCGGCAACACCGAGTAAATTATTAGCCTCGGTTACAACCGAGTAGCATCTTGGGAAGGCTTGGCAACACCAAGTAAATTATTATTTGGAAGCCTCGGTTACAACTGAGTAGCATCTTGGGAAGGCTCGGCAACAATCGAGTAATAAATTTCCTGAAAAAAGTATGCCCTTACTAAACTCATTCTTGTTCTTGAATTAAATTTAGCTTTCAAAGGCCTAAAATTCTTATAACTCTCCTTGAAAGCTACAAAGAGAAGCAGGTCATATAAATCCTCGGCAACAACTGAGTAATATATTCATGAAGACTCGGAAACAACCGAGTAATAAATTTCCATACCTTGAAGGCTCGGCTACAACCGAGTAACGATCTCCGTACCTTGGTAGCGCCAAGCAAAATATAATCTTGAAGGCTCGGCTACAACCGAGTAACGGTCTCCATACCTTGGCAGCGCCAAGTAAAATATAATCTTTTAAATCCTCAGCCAGGCCGAGCGATCTCCGTACCTTGGCAGCACCAAGTAAAATATAATCTTGAAGGCTCGGCAACGCCGAGTAACGATCCGGACCTTGGGCGCCAAGTAAAATATATCCCAGCTGGCCTTTACGCATCCCCCGAATAAATTTCCAGAATTCTACTCCCTACATCCGAATTTACACTTCGGACTGGGGAGTGGGGGCATGTGATGGGGCAAAATTGTCATTACATTTGATGGGGCCAGTTGACCCCATGGGCAATAAGGCACAACTTTTTGATGGCCTCCTCTTAAGATAGCAATTTCAGATGATTTTCCTAGAATCCTCGCGACGGCAATCCTCAGACAACATAGCTCGGCCAGCCTCAGCCTCGGCCAACTTCAGCATGCCTCGGCCAACATAGCTCGGCCAGCTCAGCCTCAGCCAGCTTCAGCCTTGGCCAATATAGCTCGGCCAACATAGCTCGGCCAGCCTCAGCCTCGGCCAGCTTTAGCCTTGGCCAATATGCCTCGGCCACAACATACCTCGCAGCTTCAGCATACCTCGGCCAGCTTCAGCATACCTCGGCAGCTTTGGCCAACATACTTGGCCTCCGCAACCATGCTATGTCTTTTGCATCCAGGCATTTATGGCCTCATAAAGGCCACGTGCATCCACCTGCTTTAAGGCATTAAATGCCTTATTGCATTAAGGCATTTATGGCTGCCACGTTGTGCCTCGGCACCTACCTCGCGGAGCCATGATGACTGAACCACAGCGTTCAAAATACCTCTACGGAATCCGACATAAAAATTTGAATCAACTATAACTGAATAAGATTTCAGGCAGCGAATAATGACCAGAGGTGGCCTAGGACCCGCAAGAGTGGCCTAGGTCCATGTGATCATTAAACCTCATGGCATCAACTAGCTCTCCTAGCCGTCGATCCTAACTGACAAGATACGGATCCCGCTGGCCCATAACAAAATTGATTCGAATCCTAACATTTTTCGGACCTCATCCAAAGCACGTCCAAGGAATCAGGTGATCATCTAAATACCACCACCCTCAAGCCTCTTAGGTACGGCCCATTCTACGCCCATTTTTTACACAGTTCTTACACTGGCTCTCATTCTCCATTGAAGCTCCCCCCCCTGAGCTCGAAGCTCTGGCCAAAAGGGGAACTCCTCTGTGAGAGTCTTCTCCTCACATCTACTTGCTGTGAATCTCCACTGACTTGGGCATCGGAGGGTCCTCCACAGAGGGCAACCCCCACACTCTGCACGGACTGTCTTGCAGGTTCACCCCGAGAGGCGAGATCGGCATCCGGATCAGGAGCCAGAAGTGCACCCAAAGTCGAAGAACGGATTTCCACAGCAACAGGAATCATACCTTTATATAATAGCTTTAAGAAGATTAGACATCTTAATAACTAATTCAAGGGAGTTGAGCCTCAAAAAAGAAACAATAATATTATTCATCATCAAAAAGCCAAAAGAGAAGTTACATATTGTTGCCGTAGAAATTCACTTTCCAACTCGAGCGTGGCCTACCTTCGGATTTAGGTGTCGACCTTCCACTTGGACAGACTTGCAAGACAGTCCTCTCACAGAAAATGTTGGGGTGGCTCCTGCGGAAGATCCTCCGATGCCCAAGTCAGTGAAGATTCACAGTAAGCGATATATGAGGAGAAGGCTCTTGCAGAAGAGTCCCTCAAAATGGCCTTTCAAGAGCTCTGAATGCTGCTTGAGCTTCAAAAGGTTTTTTCAGTGAAAGGAGCGTACCTCAAAAAATTTAGCACACAGAATATTATAAGCGACTGACATGATGGTAGATTACCTGACTTCTTAGATGTATCACAAGAAATCAAAAACCCGTAATGATTCGAATCAAATTTGTTATGAGGCCGGTAGGATTCGAATCCGGTTGGTTAGAGAATCAATGGTTAAAGAGGCTAGTTGATGCTTTGAGATTTGGTGATTCATAGACTCTAGGCCACATTTGGCATTATTGGCTTTATTTTCCTCTTAGGACAGTTGAGGACCTATGTGGTTGGAATCTTACAAGATAATCATGGATTTAAACTTTCATTAATTTTTCACACTCGGCTCTTTTACTTTGAGGAAACCACTTTGGAAATCAAGTGATCGGAGCCGTTCATCGTGTGAAGATTCATATGTGATGATAGGTAGTAAGCGCACTTGGGCTAGATATGAAGGTAGCTCGGTCCCTCAAAGGTTCAAGAATACCTTGGTTCTGCTAGGAATAAAAATAACTTGGCCTGGCCGAAGCAGGAATAGCTCAGTCTGGCTGAAGCATAAGAGGGCACCTTGGTCCTATCGAGGTATAATAGTAGCTTGGTCCGGCCAAGGTATAAGGGTAGCTCGGTTGACCGAGGTATAAAAATAGTTTGGAATCGTCGAAGCTCAGACCTGCCGTGGTATGGCAATTTTGTTTTTTTGCACGTGATATCTGGCGGACAGAAATCGAAAATGATCCTAACCTTTTTTATCACATGCACGGATATTAATGCGATGAAATTTTATCCCGTATCACATGCCTCCCATTCCCTAGTCCGTATATTCGGGCATAGGGAGTAGAGTTTTAGGTGGCTTTATTTGGAGAAAAGGATTTGAATTCGAAGAGATGTGCAATGATGGTCTCATAAATGCTACGTTGCCGCTTCAATATTTTTCTTGTGGGTGAACGGAATCCTTCGTTTCTCACGACAATACGCGGAAAATTCCATCCTCCATAAAGGAATGAAAATCTCGGTTCTTCATTGTCGAAGGAAAACACTGGTTCAGATTTTTCCCAAGTATTTACAAGTTATGTTAAGGATTTAGATGCACACCCTGAGTTATTGGAGCAAAAAAAGGAGGATTTGATCACCCTTCGCAGTGGTCGAATATTCTCAGCTGTTTTCTTGGCGAAAGATGCCATTTTCGTCGTTGGGCTTAGTCCTGTTGATCCCCAAAGCAATCTCTTGGCCCCTTCCCATGCTAATTATATCTTAGCAATTTTTATAACAAACTAAATTATCCCTACTATATCTATAGCCGATAGGTCGGAGTTTATGACCCAGATGAAGGGGAAGCTAGGAAAGGCAGAGAAAAATCGGTTTTGGGGTGAGGCACAAGTCCGAGAAAAAAATCCCATCTTCCTGAACTGCATTCAGAGGAGGAGAAGCGAACTAAGATTGGCCGGAATCTTCTATGCCAAGAAGGAGGAAACGGGAGTGTCGGAGGTGAAAGATAAGTCTTCCCCATCAAAGGGGGAACCAACAGTAGAGGAGGGGCATGTGGTTGAAGAAAATTCAGGAGAAGAGATCGTCGAGGCTTCCCACTAACAAGTAATGGTGATACTGGATGATTCTGGGAACGCCGTCGACTAATTCTGTAGCCCCTCTGAAGACAAAGAGTTACGCCCTGAGGGGTTTGGACCAAAAGCGCCCTCTGTACGCGAAGAAGAACCCTTAGCCCCGACTGAGAAGGTAAGGGAAGTTGATATAGACGTCGAGGCACAAGAAGAGCCTTATGCTAGGGGGTCCTTTCCGAAGAACCAAGGGGAGGTTGAGGAGAAACCGAGGTACTGAAGAGGCTGGAGGAAATGGAGCAGATGCCATGGATCAAGGGGAGTCCTCGGACGAGGAGGAGGTTCAAAATGAGGTTTCTCCAGCTGAAGTATCAAAAAAAGGTATCGGGGAGGCCAAGGCTTTTGAGGCTTCCCAGATCAAAGCTCCGATTGAAGAGGCTAAACTAATTGGAATTCCTCGGACCGAGGCCATTCAAATCAGCTCTTCAGCCATGAATTTTCTTTCACCTGATCCAGACACTGAGGAAATGATGGCCGCCCTGATGCAGTCTGTGTTGTATAAAGAGGAAGGCTCTTCGACGAATGGGCCCATTGAAAAGGATATTGTTGAAGCGGCATTTGGGCGATCTGGTATGCCAAAGGATACTTATCTTTTATCTGAAATTAACAATCATCCCCTCACAAGGATTGCAACAGCATATGCTTCTCGAGTAAGTTGAGGTATCAAAACACCCTGTTGTTATTGGTTAATTTGGTTGAACCTCCTAACCCGCTTTTTTTCCAGACTGCTTTAACATAAGGTCGCTGAGCTGACAACTACATTTAGCTACGGAAGAGGCAGGATCAGCGTCCTTCAGGAGAGGGCAGGATCAGCCGATAAGCTTTCCAAGGCCTTGAGGTTAACTCAGGAGAAGCTTGAAATCAGAGAAATCTAAGGAGTCGCTCTAGAAAGAGCGTTCAGGCTCTAGGCTGTAGTTAATGAACTTGAAGGAGTTCATGAATTAGCTGACAAGGCTTGTTCGGAATTGCTACAGTGTAGAACCAAGCATGCTCAAGAAATAGAGACCTTGAAAAAGCTTTGACGAGATGTGGAGCAACTTACATATGTGTTTTGCCAATGAAAGAAGCAGTTTGAATAGAAGGCTCGCTGAGGAAGAAGATAAATCCAAGTGGCACCGAGACTGGATTGCCAAACTTACTACCGATCTATCCCAGTCTAAGCGACAAGTCGAGGAGAGACAATTGAGGATTGATAATATCAAGGGGAGGATGTATCAATACAGGGATGATAAATTAAAGGCTCATGATAAGATTCAGGAGCTGAATACGAAAATGGCTCGACGAAAAAAGGAAGTGTCATTTTCTTACTTCTTTCATGTTTTTCCCTTTAATTACCATTAATCTGATTGACTTTGTATCTTCAGGTGAGCAGGATGGCGTCTGAAGCCCATAACCAATTAAGGGCTTTGAGAGCGTCGGTCTCGAGTCGTCAAAGGTGTTCCGAACTCGAGGGTCAAGTAGCTGAGACCAACAGGCAGGCTGCTCTGGTAGTAGAAGAGTAAGAAACTGCTCAATTTTAGATGAGCACAAGGTAGCCTATGCTAATGCATTCCAGTTTGGAGAAGAGGAAACCGAGCGAAAATTTCTCAGAAATATCCAGAGTTAGACCTCTCATTTTAGGAAGCCAAATACTATGACGTTCGTACACTAGAGACTAAGTTGTCTGCCAAAGCTGAGTGAGAAAATCCCAGACATTGACTTTGAAGCCGTTCTTGGCCCAAACCGAGTCATGGATCCAAATAGTTAGCCGAGGGGGAGAAAGTCCTCAGTGCATTGCCGAAGAAACCAAGGCTCCCTGCCCGATCACATTCGAAGTGGGTGAATCAAGTCAACTCTCCCCAAGTGTTACTGAAGCTGCCTTTGAGGTTGAGCCTAACTCCTAAAGACTACTTTTGTAATCTTTCTTTTTCTTATAACTAAAGAGGCTTAGCAGAGCCTCACTTTGCAATATCAATATGAGCTTTTGCCAAAGCAAAGGAGATAGCTCGGTACTCGCCGAGAAGCATTTTTTTTTTTCAAGGCATTTACTTTGTAGAGTGCTTTCATAAATAAATCAACGAGATTATCGTTAGATCAAACTTGTTGAACATTAATAGCACCACTTTTTTGAAGGTCATGAGTAAAAAAGAAATTTGGAGATATATGTTTTGTTGTATCACCTTGATATACCCTCCTTTTAGTTGAGCTATGCAGGCTGTATTATCCTCATACAAAATTTAGTACCTCCTTTTGAGAGAATAATCCACATGTCTTCCGAATGTATTGGATTACTGATCTAAGCTATACACATTCTTGGCTTACTTTATGAATTGCCAGAATTTCGGCATAGTTAGATGATGTAGCCACAATTGTTTGCTTTGTAGAACGCCATGAATAGCAGTGCCACATATGCAAAGATATAACCCGTTTGTGATCAACCATTATGAGGATCAGACAAATATCCTACATCTGCAAAACCTACCAACTTGAATTTGGATAAATTTGAATAATACAAACCCATATCTATTGTACCTCTGAGGTATCGGAATATGTACTTAACACCTGTCCAATAACTCCTTGTAGGTGAAGAACTATATCTTCCTAACAAATTTACTGAAAGATATCAGATCGAGTGTGAGTTGTAAGATACATTAATGCACCTATTGCACTAAGATATGGTACTTCAGGACCAAGTAGTTATTCGTTATCTTCCTTAGGTCGGAAAAGATCTTTATCGATTTTAAGTGACCTTACGACCCGGAGTACTCAATGGATGTGCTTTATCCATATAAAACCTTTTAAGTATCTTTATTGTATAAGCAGATTGGTAACAAAAATTATTCTTAAGATGCTCGAGCTACAAGCCAAAGCAAAATTTTGTTCTTCCAAGATCTTTCATTTCAAATTCCTGTTTTAGGCAATCTGCTGCCCTTTGAAGCTCTTCTGGAGTTTCAATCATGTTCAAATCATCAACATACTGCAATGATCACAAATTATGATCCAGATCTCTTTATAAAGACATAAGGACATATGGGATTATTGTTATAGCCTTATCAATAGGTATTCAGTCAAATGATTGTACCACATCCGCCCTGCTTTTTAACCCAGAGAGACTTCTGCAACTTTATCGAATAAAGTTCTCTAGAATTAGAGTTAGACTTTTCAGACAATTGTAATCCTTCTGGGATTTTTATATAGATATCATTATCAAGTGAGCCATATAGATAGGCTATCACTACATCCATAAGATGCAATTCAAGTTTTTCATGCACTGCCAGACTAATCAAATAACGAAAAGTTATTGCATCCATCTTAGAGAATATGTCTCTTTATAATCAATACCGGTCTTTGTAAGAATCCTTGGGCAACTAGTCATACTTTATACCTCATAATTTTATTATCCTTATTTTTCTTTCGCACGAATACCCATTTATATCAAACAGGTTTTACACCAGCAGATGTTTGGACAACGGTCCAAAAACTTTATGTTTGCTAGCGATTTTAATTCAGAATCGATTGCATCCTTCCATTTTGGCCAATCTTATCGATGTCTATATTCTTTCATAGACATTGGTTCATGATTCTTATTTTTTTTTAATATTTTGCACAATATAATATGCAAACTTATCATCGACAATTCTTATATCGGTTCCATCTTTCTCCAGTCATTACATAATTGATAGAGATCTCTTTATTTTCTTTGATTTTAGGTACCTTATTCTCAGACTCATAGAGTCTCAATTCTTCTGATATTATACTGGGGATCTTTTCTTACGTCACAGTATCTTCAATCTGATCATCTAAATGCTTTGCTCCTTTTCTTTTGCAAGAATTTTTATCTTTGGAACCAATTGGTCTACCATGCTTTACTTATCCCTTTATCTCGTTAG